>OZ025240.1:25274535-25307035 GCA_964019155.1 Osedax fenrisi | reverse complement strand
ACTTGATCTCTCATCTGCTTTTGATACCCTGGACCATGACATATTAATCTCACGACTTACTTTGATGTGTATATCTGACTTAGCGTTAAAATGGTTTACTTCATATCTGACTAACAGAAATATCTCTATTATGATTGACAAATCATACTCGCCTCTTTCTCGTCTTAACCACGGTATTCCCCAAGGATCCATCCCTCTTTTCTATTTATATCCGCCCTATTGCTGATCTAATTAAGAAATTTCTAAATATTCACTACCATATTTTTGCTGATGGTATTCAACTGTTTACCTTTTTCCCTATAAATTCTCATAATACCATTAACTCTGAATTAATCGAGTGTACTAACTCCATAAGAGTATGGCTCCTCTCCAATAAACTACTAATTAATTCCTCTAATACTACTGTACTTAACATATCTACTTCTTAAACTTCCTTTCCAAACTTTACTCTATATAACATGATTATTTCTCCTTATCATTCCTCAAAAACCTAGGATTAGTATTTTATGACAAATTATCATTTAAGAATCACATATCATCCATTACAAAATCCTCCAACTTTCATATCTTCAGAATTAAAAAAATACGGACATCAATTTCCAGAAACCTTACTAAAACTCTAATTAATGCTCTTGTACTTTCCCGAATTGACTACTGTTCTTCCCTACTGAATTTACTTCCTGCTAAAGCTACTGCTCCACTTAATCGGATTATCCATTCCTCAATACGTACTACTTACTGTTTAACTCGACTGGATCACTCTACTACAACATCTCATCAATCATCTCGTATGTGACTACCCTTCTCCCTCATGTGTAAATTACGTATACTATCTGTAATCCATAAACCTATCTATATCTCTGATCTAATTAAAAAATGTACTATATTATCTTCTCTTTGTTACCAAATGCTCCTCTACTTATCTTCCAGAACTCTAGTAAACTTCCCTAAATTCTAGAGCTTTTAAAAAGTCCGGTCCATCCCTATGGAATTCCCTCCCTCCTACCATTCGTTCTATTAGATCCCACAAAAGATTTATAAATCTTACTTCTTCTTTTCTCTCTACCCATAATCATTAAATCATCCAACTTATTATTTTTGTCCGTGTTATATTAAATGTATATCATTATTAAATTGTTATTGTATTATTATGATCTTATTATTATATAACATTACTATATCAATGCAGTCTGTAGTATATAACACTACACCATATCAATGCATACTGTAGTATATAATAGTCCTTTATATTATTTAGTATTGTTGTCTGTGGCCTATATTTATTATTATTATTATTATTATTATCAGATTTGGTTTTAACGTTTTAATGTATATTATTATTAAATTATTATCGTATTACTATTATTTTATTATTATTTTCTTCCCGCACGAGCGAAGGGGTCTACATGACCCTATTTTAGTGATAATAAACTTAATATCATCATCATAATCATATATATTACATAACAAAATAAAATTTGATATTCATAATCAATATATATTTTTAATTAGGTAATTAATTAATTACCTAATTACCTAATTACCTAATTAATTAATTTATAGGATGTTCATTATTAATTATTTATAAAACATATATTTAAAGAGTATATCATAATTGATTAATTAATATGGAAAGTTCACCTTTATGGATATCTTTTAAAAAATGTCTACTAAATAATTATATTTTACATTGTCTACTAAATGTATATATATATCTAATATGATATATATATATAATCAATCATATATCAAATTATTAATCGGAAAATGTCGCACTCCTCTAGAATAAAATAATTATTCAATTTAAAAAGTTATATATAAATACATATACGTATTATAAATTATATAAAATATGTAAATACATACATATATATGTATATGAATATGAATATGATTTGATATATAAATATTTATATATATATAATTAAATTATATAACTTTTTATATTATTAAGTTATATGATCACAAATAAAATTATTTCAACTCAATTTATAATTTTTAGAAAAAAAAGTCAGCACGTAATTTTAAATGTAAATGAATTAAATGACAATTTAGAAATGTTAGTATCATTGAATATAAAGCATGCATATAATTTAAAATACATTAAGAAAATAATGATATTAATACTATATATATAAATATTATAGGAATGAAAAAAGTAATGACTCTATTAAAAATCACGATATGAATATGAATATTACTGGAGCAATTACTGACTGTTTTGCAGGAATCAACACTGATATGAAAGATCAAGAAAATTTATTATTATTTTGAAAATATTTTTCACATAAAAATACAATTATTTTCTATGGAAATATAAATCTTTACTTAAAATAATTATACTTATAATAGAATACTAATTTGTGTTATTATCATATGTTATATTCCTTATACATGAATATTATTTGATTTAGTGATTTGTAGAGTTTACGATTATAAAATCCTATTAAATTATCCAACTTTATTACCAATATACAGTATTTACTACTACTACTACTACTACTACTACTACTACTACTACTACTACTACTACTACTACTACTACTACTACTACTACTACTACTACTACTACTACTACTACTACTACTACTACTACTACTACTACTACTACTACTACTACTACTACTACTACTACTACTACTACTACTACTACTACTACTACTACTAATACTACTAATACTACTACTAATACTACTACTACTACTAATACTACTAATACTACTACTACTACTACTACTACTGCTGCTACCACCACTACTACTACTACTACTACTACTACTACTACTACTACTATTACTACTACTACTACTATTACTACTACTACTACTACTACTACTACTACTACTACTACTACTACTACTACTACTAATACTACTACTACTAATACTACTACTACTACTAATAATAATACTACTACTACTACTACTACTACTAATACTACTACTACTACTACTACTACTACTACTATTCAATTCAATTCAAAACGATTTATTTAGACACTCAATTATATAGCATAAAAATGCTCTGTTAAGTGTAATATACAAAAATAAAACTAAAACGAAAACAATAAACGAAACGCGAAACAGGAGAAGTGTCTCAACTGTTTAATAATAATAATTTTAAGTTACGTTTAAACGTCGAATGATCTTGAATACCACGAATATTCCTGGGAAGTGAATTCCACCTACTTGGGGCCGAGTAGGTGAAAGCTCGATTTCCGGAGCGAGATAGATTCGGTAGGTGTACACTTAATCGGGTTGTATCGTGATTTGATTTCAAAGTTCTGCGGGGTTGAATACTATTTAGACATGATCTAATATATGCTGGTTGACCAATCCGCATGGTTTTGTGAATGATACACAAAAGTCTATATTTAGAACGCTGAGATGTGGATAGTATATGGTCTCTCCTCATTTTGGTAGAGACGCTTGTGTGGTCAGTTCGAGGCTGTCTATGAATGAGTCGTACAGAGGACCTGATAATTCTATTAATAGGTATTAATGATGATTTAGGTAAACCTACTAATATTGAATTACAGTAATCTATAATAGAAAATACTAGAGAGTTTACTAAAATACGGCATGTATTTTTATTAATATAATTTCTTATATGACGGATATTATATAATTGATGATTTGCTTTTTTCATAAACTCATAATATGTGTATTAAATTTGATATCTGAATCAAAAATAACACCTAGATATTTAATATTAAGAGTAGGTTCTATGACTCTACCATTAATTGTTACAATTGGGAAATTATCAAAATTACTGGGAATGTTTAATAATTCGGATTTTGAGGTATTCAATGATAGCTTATTATCATTAAGCCATGTATATATAGCATTTGCACAATTAGATAAATCATTGCAATTCATAGAGCTATATCTAGATAAGGTAGAATATATCAATATATCATCTGCATATAGGTGATATCTAATATGTTCAAATTGCCTGATAATATGTGATAAAGGTTTTATGTAGATCATAAATAGAATAGGTCCCAGAACAGAACCTTGAGGGACACCTGATTCTAAAGTATGATTTTTTGAATAAAATTGCCCAGCTTTAACAGAGAATGAACGATTACTGATAAAAGATATCATCCAAACAAGGGCTATCTCATCCAGACCAATTTCAGTAAGTCTATTATACAGAATTGAGTGGTCGAGCGTATCAAACGCTGCAGATAGATCTAATAGTAGTAGTTGAATGGGTTTATTAACATCTAGAGATCTAATTATATTATCAATTACGTGTATTACAGTAGTTTCGGTACTATGGTTAACGCGGTAAGCACTTTGATAGTCGTCAATTAGTTTATTCGTAAGGAGGTAATTATTTAGTTGGTTGGAGACAATTTTTTCAAGAATCTTAGCTATGGTAGGTAATTGTGATATAGATCTATAGTTATTAAGTAAATTGTGATTAGTTTTATTTTTTTTAATATTGGTGAGATAATTGCATGTTTAATTTCTGGAGGTAATATGTCTATAGACATTGATCGATTTATGATTAATGTAATTGGAATGGTTAACATACGTGACATTTTTTTCAATAGAAGTAGCGGTATTGGGTCGTGTGGAGCAGAAGATTTTGAATGGTTAATTAATTCAAAAATTTGTTCGTGATTAGTTGGAATAAAATAAGATAATCTTATGTTTGAGTGTTGTGGAGTTACATTGAAATGTGGGTTATAAGTAAAGTTATAAGTTAATCGTAGTTTTTTTAATTTTTCAGTGAAGAAATTAGCAAAATTAGAACATAATAATTCTAAAGGGGTATCTGGAAATATGGACTTTTTAGTTTTTCCTAACAGTGAATATGTAATACAATATAACTTTCTTATATTAGTACTGTTATTAAGTATTTCATTTAGATAGAATTTTTTCTTTGCACATTCAATAGAATATTTGAAATATTTTTTGGATTCAATGAGAGCAGTTAGAGAGCTATTAGAAGGAAACTTTGAGAAAAAGCGTTCGTTTGTTCTCATAGCCCTTTTGGCCAAAATAGTATCGTTATTAAACCATTTGTTTTTAGAACTTTTAATAATCTTTAATTTGGTAGGTGCAAATTTATTTAACATATCTATTAGATACTTATTTAATTCCTTAATTGTAGTCTCATTAGATATTAATGAAGATAAATTAGAAGTGAATAAAGAAATTGGTATCTTTGAAATGTTTCTGTAGTTGATTCTATTGATTTGAGATTTAACTATTGGAGTATTAATTGTAAATGTAATGGCATAATGATCAGTAATTAAAAAGTTAGTATTTGTTATATTAATCATAAGTTGAGGGCTATTTATTGTAAAAACTAGGTCAAGTATGTTGCCAGATGTATGAGTTGGTGTAGTTATATGTTGATATAATGAGTGTGATTTAGATAATGAAATAAGTTGTTTCGAAGGAGTTTTGTTTTTATTAACTTGGAAATTAAAATCACCAAGAATAATTGTATTACTTAATTTAATCGAATTGAGAAGATCATTAAAATCATCTAGAAAAGTTATATAGTTATTCGATGGGGGTCGATATATGATTATAAACGTTATAGTGTTATTTAAAGCTGTACGTAATGAAACTATAAAGCATTCACAACTAGAGATAGGATATTTTGTATAACTTAGAAGTTTAATTGATTTACTATATAGAATGCCAACTCCGCCTCCAGTTTTAGATCCTTCACGAGGTGTATGTTGAAAGCAATATGAGTTATTCATAAGCTCTGCTATCACTGAAGATGAATCATCATTAAGCCAGGTTTCCGTAAGTATAACAATATCATGATTAAATTCATTATTAAAATCATTGATAAAATTAATGTTAGCTCTGACTGAGCGAGCATTAATAAGAGAACATGTTAATAAGTTATCAGGGTTTAGTCATTCCGTATCAGTTGTAGGTTGGGTATTTTGATTAGTTAAGTCATCTTTAGAACTTTTTGATTTTAGATTAGATATGAATGCGTCATAACTTGTGGACCATTTTAGTAAATCGACATCAGATATTGATAGAGGCTGATTTGACCAATCAACTTTATTAGAATTAGTTAAAACTGATCGTAATTCATATTTATTATTAAATCTATTAAGTACACATTTATAATCATCAAGATGAATATAGTCAGATCTTAGAGCATGATATAGAATTCTTCCATGGCGTAATGTATCATTATCAAGAGAACTTCTAATAAATAGATTAGCATAATCAGAGTTAGATAACAATTGTCTTTCAGATAAAAATTGTGATTTAGCAAATTTTGAATTTACAAATAATTCAATATTATTATAGTTATATTTAACTTTCGTGATATAATTTGTGTTTAGATTCATTTTGTTGAATATACCAATAATAATATTATTTGTTGACTTGAGTGAACGAATGTTTTCAATTACAATACTATGGGTGTCTTGAGCAATTGGTAATTGTTTGATTCTATTAGTAATAATATTGTTAGATTTAATTATATTTTTATTTGATTCAATGAGTTTTTCAGCATAAGTAGGTATTTTAGATTCAGTTAGTAATGTCTTAATTTGATTAATACTATTATAAATAGATAGTAGAGAAGGTTCGGTATGATCAGTATTGGTGATGTCATTAGAGTTTGAAGGAGGAGAATTATTATTGTTATTATTAGTACTATTAGTATGAGATGAGTTAATACAAGTAGTACTACTACTACTACTACTACTACTACTACTACTACTACTACTACTACTACTACTACTACTACTACTACTACTACTACTACTACTACTACTACTACTACTACTACTACTACTACTACTACTACTACTACTACTACTACTACTACTACTACTACTACTACTACTACTACTACTACTACTACTACTACTACTACTACTACTACCAATCAAATCAAAATGGTTTATTTATACACTCAATTGTATAGCAATAGGTTTGCTCTGTTAAGTGTTGTGTTAATAAAAAAAAGACAAATTAAATAATATAAACTAACAATAAGGAGATATAGGTATAACACTAATTTAAATATAAAAGTAGGTGAATTATTAATTAACGATTTAATAAATATTCTACAATGTTACGTTTTAACGTTGAACAATTTACAATTTCTCGTATAGAACGAGGAATGGGATTCCATAATCGAGGAAGAGCGTACGATAAAGCACGCTTTGTCGCGCTTTGCTTTGCTTTTATTTCTCGAACTGACGTGTTTATAATTTTTTCATTTTTTCATTATACCGACTGATACGCTGATAAGGTAGTCGGTAAACTACCTGCCCCTAACTTAAGCTTAGTATGATAAAAAAGAGTTATATATTTTTCATATAAACGATGCTTTTATAAGCTTATTTTAATCAAATTATCAAATTATATAAATAGACCGATACTTAGTTAGCATGTACATTTATAACGATGCCCACAGTCAATCTAATTAATTCCATATATTCATTTTTTCTTGTTTTTTTATTTATTTATTTATTTAATTTTAATTTGTTTATTTTTTTTTCTATTTTATTTTCTAAAGAAACATAAATTTATATCTAATAATATATTGTATATATTTTATTAATTGCTTCATAACAATACATTAGTAAATGTAGATCTTATATTGGGTATTATAATTGTATTTATTTATCTATATAATCATTTATTTATTTATAAATATATAAATATAAATATATATATGCTAAGTATATATATTCAATATTATATAATTTAATTTTGTAAATTTCATACATCATGGATAAATGCTATCATTGTAGCAAAAGTGCATCAAGTGATATTATATGAAATGTTCATCATGTATTAATATCATTCATATATTATGTTTATTTTATATGCTAATGTTATTGATGTACAGATTGCACATAATAATAAAACTAAATCTCCAGCGAATTATGCCAAAGCTATATTCAATAATTTCACTTTTAAATGCAATTCATGTATAACTCTACCAATCATTATTAATAAACCTGATACAAATTTACCAATATTAACTAATATTAATGATAAATTAGATGATATTAAAAAATTAATACTTTCTACAACTTCAGAATCTATTAATTATAATAATCATTTTAAAATATCATACTCGGATTCTCTAAAAAAGATGACTGATTTATTATCACAATTAAATACATCAATTCATACTAGAAAAAAATAGTAGAACTATTAATAGTGTTGGTAATAATGATACTTTATTAATGGTTGTAATTGAGAATATTGCGCAAAATAATAATATGGATACCTTAAAATCAATTTTATGTTCTAAAATTAAACATAAACTCAATACTAAATGCAAAATTTAAAAACCGTAGTAGTAGTAGTAGTAGTAGTAGTAGTAGTAGTAGTAGTAGTAGTAGTAATAGTAGTAGTAGTAGTAGTAGTAGTAGTAGTAGTAGTAGTAGTAGTAGTAGTAGTAGTAGTAGTAGTAGTAGTAGTAGTAGTAGTAGTAGTAGTAGTAGTAGTAGTAGTAGTAGTAGTAGTAGTAGTAGTAGTAGTAGTAGTAGTAGTAGTAGTAGTAGTAGTAGTAGTAGTAGTAGTAGTAGTAGTAGTAGTAGTAGTAGTAGTAGTAGTAGTAGTAGTAGTAGTAGTAGTAGTAGTAGTAGTAGTAGTAGTAGTAGTAGTAGTAGTAGTAGTAGTAGTAGTAGTAGTAGTAGTAGTAGTAGTAGTAGTAGTAGTAGTAGTAGTAGTAGTAGTAGTAGTAGTAGTAGTAGTAGTAGTAGTAGTAGTAGTAGTAGTAGTAGTAGTAGTAGTAGTAGTAGTAGTAGTAGTAGTAGTAGTAGTAGTAGTAGTAGTAGTAGTAGTAGTAGTAGTAGTAGTAGTAGTAGTAGTAGTAGTAGTAGTAGTAGTAGTAGTAGTAGTAGTAGTAGTAGTAGTAGTAGTAGTAGTAGTAGTAGTAGTAGTAGTAGTAGTAGTAGTAGTAGTAGTAGTAGTAGTAGTAGTAGTAGTAGTAGTAGTAGTAGTAGTAGTAGTAGTAGTAGTAGTAGTAGTAGTAGTAGTAGTAGTAGTAGTAGTAGTAGTAGTAGTAGTAGTAGTAGTAGTAGTAGTAGTAGTAGTAGTAGTAGTAGTAGTAGTAGTAGTAGTAGTAGTAGTAGTAGTAGTAGTAGTAGTAGTAGTAGTAGTAGTAGTAGTAGTAGTAGTAGTAGTAGTAGTAGTAGTAGTAGTAGTAGTAGTAGTAGTAGTAGTAGTAGTAGTAGTAGTAGTAGTAGTAGTAGTAGTAGTAGTAGTAGTAGTAGTAGTAGTAGTAGTAGTAGTAGTAGTAGTAGTAGTAGTAGTAGTAGTAGTAGTAGTAGTAGTAGTAGTAGTAGTAGTAGTAGTAGTAGTAGTAGTAGTAGTAGTAGTAGTAGTAGTAGTAGTAGTAGTAGTAGTAGTAGTAGTAGTAGTAGTAGTAGTAGTAGTAGTAGTAGTAGTAGTAGTAGTAGTAGTAGTAGTAGTAGTAGTAGTAGTAGTAGTAGTAGTAGTAGTAGTAGTAGTAGTAGTAGTAGTAGTAGTAGTAGTAGTAGTAGTAGTAGTAGTAGTAGTAGTAGTAGTAGTAGTAGTAGTAGTAGTAGTAGTAGTAGTAGTAGTAGTAGTAGTAGTAGTAGTAGTAGTAGTAGTAGTAGTAGTAGTAGTAGTAGTAGTAGTAGTAGTAGTAGTAGTAGTAGTTACCACCAACTAAATTAAAGATTATTAAAAGTTCTAAAAACAAATGGTTTAATAACGATACTATATTGGCCAAAAGGGCTATGAGAACAAACGAACGCTATTTCTCAAAGTTTCCTTCTAATAGCTCTTTAACTGCTCTCATTGAATCCAACAAATATTTCAAATATTCTATTGAATGTGCAAAGAAAAAATGCGATCTAAATGAAATACTTAATAACAGTAATAATATAAGAAAATTATATTGTATTACAAATTCACTGTTAGGAAAAACTAAAAAGTCTATATTTCAGATACCCCTTTAGAATTATTATGTTCTGATTTTGCTAATTTCTTCACTGAAAAATTAAAAAAACTACGATTAACTTATAAGTTTACTTATAACCCACATTTCAATGTAATTCCACATCACTCAAACATAAGATTATCGTATTTTATTCCAACTAATCACGAACAAATTTTTGAATTAATTAACCATTCAAAATCTTCTACTCCATACGACCCAATACCGCTACTACTATTGAAAAAATGTTACGTATGTTAACCATTCCAATTACATTAATCATAAATCGATCAATGTCTATAGACATATTACCTCCAGAAATTAAACATGCAATTATCTCACCAATATTTAAAAAAAATAAATCTAATCACAATTTACTTAATAACTATAGATCTATATCACAATTACCTACCATAGCTAAGATTCTTGAAAAAATTGTATCCAACCAACTAAATAATTAGCTCCTTACGAATAAACTGATTGACGACTATCAAATTTCTTACCGCGTTAAAATAGTACCAAAATACTGTAGGATATAATACTTAGATCTCTAGATGTTAATAAATTCAACTACTTCTATTAGATATATCTGCAGCGTTTGATACGCTCGACCACACAATTATGTATACTAGACTTACTGAAATTGGTCTGGATGAGATAGCCCTTGATAGGATGATATCTTTTATAAGTAATCGATCATTCTCTGTTGAAACTGAGCAATTTTATTCAAAAAATCATACTTTAGAATAGGTGTCCCTCAAGATTCTGTTATGGAACCTATTCTATTTCTGATCTACATAAAACCTTTATCACATATTATCAGGAAATTTGAACATATTAGATATCACCTGTATGCAGATGACATATTGATATATTCTATCTTATCTAGATATAGCTCTATGAATTGCAATGATTTATCTAAATGTGCAAATGCTATATATATGGCTTAATTATAATAAGCTATAATTGAATACCTCAAAATCCGAATTATTAAACATTCCTAGAAATGTTGATAATTTTCCAATTATAACAATTAATGGTAAAGTCATAGAACCTACTCTTAATATTAAATATCTAGGTGTTATTTTTGATTCAGATATCAAATTTAACACTCATATTAATAGTTTATGCAAAAAAGCAAATCATCAATTATATAATATCCGTCATATAAGAAATTATATTAATAAAAATACATGCCGTATTTTAATAAACTCTCTAGTATTTTCTATTATAGATTACTGTAATTCAATACTGGTAGGTCTACCTAATTTATCTTTAATATCTATTAATAGGATTATCAGGTCCGTTTTACGACTCATTCATAGACAGCCTCGAACTGATCACACAAGCGTTTCTATCAAAATGAGGAGAGACATATTATCTACATATCATCGTTCTAAATATAGACTTTTGTGTATCATTCACTAAACCATGCGGATTGGTCAACCTGCATATATTAGATCATGTCTAAATATTATTCAACCACGCAGAACGCTGAGATCAAATCACGATACAACCCGACTAAGTGTACACCTACCGAATCTATCTCGCTCCAGAAATCGGGCTTTCACCTACTCGGCCCCGAGTAGGTGAAATTCCCTTCCCAGGAATATTCGAGGTATTCAAGATCATTCGACGTTTAAACGTAACTTAAAATTATTGTTATTAAACAGTTGAGACACTTCTCCTGTTTCGCGTTTCGTTTATTGTTTTCGTTTTAGTTTTATTTTTGTATATTACACTTAACAGAGCATTTTTATGCTATATAATTGAGTGTCTAAATAAATCGTTTTGAATTGAATTGAATAGTAGTAGTAAATACTGTATATAGGTAATTAAGTTGGATAAGTTAATATATTATAAGATATTATAATCGTAAACTCTACAAATCACTAAATCAAATAATATTCATGTATAAGGAATGATAATAAAAAAAATAATATTGTATTATAAGTATAATTATTTTAAGTATATTTCCATAGATAATAATTGTATTTTCATGTGATAAATATTATCAAAATAATAATAAATTTTCTTGATCTTTCATATCAGTGTTGATTCCTGCAAAACATTCAGTTAGTGCTCCAGTAATATTCATATCGTGACTTTTAATAGTGTCCTTACTTCTTTCATTCCTATTAACATTGATATTTAGTATTAATATCAATATTTTGTTAATGTATTTTAAATTATATGCATGCTTTATATTCAATGATACTAACGTTTCTAAATTGTAATTTAATTCATTTACATTTAAATTTACGTGCTTACTTTTTTCTCTAAAAATTATAAATTGAATTGAAATAATTTTAATTGTGATCGTATAACTTAATAATATAAAAAGTTATATAATAAAATTTAATTATATATATATAAATATTTATATATCAAATCATATTCATATTCATATACATATATATGTATGTATTTAAATATTTTATATAATTTATAATACGTATATGTATTTATATATAACTTTTTAAATTGAATAATTATTTTATTCTAGAGGAGTGCGATATTTTCCGATTAATAATTTGATATATGATTGATTATATATATATATATACATTTAGTAGACAATATAAAATATAATTATTTAGTAGCCATTTTTAAAAGATAGCCATAAAGGTAAACTTTCCATATTAATTAATCAATTATGAAATACTCTTTAAATATATGTTTTATAAATAATGAATAATAAACATCCTATAAATTAATTAATTAATTAAAAATATATATATTGATTATGAATGTCAAATGTTATTTTGTTATGTAATATATATGATCAATAAGTAATATGACATCGAAATGTATTAAAAACCTATAGTTTGTTATAAATAAACATATATACAATGATACTATATATTTCATTTAAAATGCTGTTTCTACTAAATAATTATATTTATGGATCCAATATATATAGAGTGTTAATTAAATCATTATTTAAACTTCTTATTCTATAGATTTTAAAGGTATTAATAAATAATATACAACTATAGTTCATATATGTTAATGATATAATTTTATTATAAGTAAAATGTATACCAAAAGTAGGAAAAAGTAGTACCTAATACATTATTACCCTAACTGTTTGGTGTACACGCAATTATGTACCAAATAATCATGCATGACATGTATACTAAATTTGTTATGCTCGAAATATCTATCAAATCTGGAATAGACTTATATATATATATATATATATTTATATATATAAAATTTAGTCTGACGTATATATATATATATATATATATATATGTATTGTATTTATATATTTGAATTATTTACTCGTATAAATATTAAATTATTAAAATAATATTTTCTTATCGACGGTAATGATACTTACCATGATGCTAATATATATATATATATATATATATATATATATATATATATATATATATATATATATATATTTATGTATAGAAATAAAATAAATTCATGATTAATAATTCTAACAAAATTCAAAAATAGTGTCCCATAAATGATAAATTATATGCTTAATTTGTATAATTTAACAAATAAAAATCAATATCGTAAATCAGTGAATGATAATTAATACACCTGCGATAATGGGTAAATCGTATGATAAACATGAATATTGAAATTGTTTTGATTATTTTTCGATATCACTATTTGTCTGTCTCAATAAAATAATTTCATTATTTCGTATAATGTTTTTTAATTAAAATGGTACAGAGAGATACTTTTAGAATACCATTTTAAAGTATTAGACCTAGAATTGAAAAATAATAACGTCTGTCGATTCAGAATTTTAAAATATTAATTTATTGTCGTTTAATTTGGTATTATCAAATTCATCTCCATTCTACTTAATATATTTGAGTATTACTTTATTTTAATGCATAGTTAGAAGTTGATTTTTTTCCAAATGTGTGTATATACATATTAGTTATATGTGGTTTAAATTTAAAGCGATTCGTATGTGTATTTAGTGAAATATCATCGATTTTGTAGTCACGTGATAATCGGGACGATTTTTGGAATGGGGACGATTTATGACACCGGCGACATATGCACAAAATACATAGTGAAATAGTTCAAATTTCTATAATGAATAAATGCTGATAATATTATGAAGATTGATCTAGTTGTTCAACAGTTATTGAAGTTTAAATAAATCACCAACTTAAAAAAAAAGAATTTACATAAGCATTCAAAGTTTTATAAAATGAATGTGAATTATGTGAATTTCGTAATATAAACATATACTTTACGAATATTATAATATTGATTTTATAATCATTATAAATATTATTATAATATTAATTATCCTAATATAAACATAGAAGTTATGTAAGTTTACAATATTTATAACATAAAATAAATGTAATTCTAGGGAAATTTACTAATTAGATCGATAACAAAAATTAAATTTATAGAATATTAGGAAAATTATAATTAAAAATATAAACCCTAGTAATATATTTTAGGATAATTATAATATATATATATATATATGAAACATGATCATTTTTTATTTGCTTATAATTATGGTGTACTTTTATGGAATTTATAGTTACTTTTATATATAAATGTATATATCATTTTATAGATAAAAGATTACCTTTTATTATTATATACATCTATTTTTATTAAATAATTAATTTTATACATAAAAATGATTTATTAAGCCTCTTATTTAAAATATTATAATTTGACCTTATTACAAAAATAAAAAAGTACTTTTGATTCTGATAAAATTAGTGTCGCGTTTACGGCTATAGCCCCTTAACTGATTCACTACATTCTCTACATTCACTACACTCATATGATGATTCACTACAACGATGAATGTTGTTACGTAATTAATTCTACCGAGAACAATAATTAAATGTAACTAAAGCACCATAGTAAACCATACACTTATTTTCAATGAATTTTTTTTTTTATTTTATTTATCAATATTTATAATTTGTATTACTAAATAATATACTTTGATATATATGTGTGTGTTTGTTTGTATATATATATATATATTATAGAAAAACCTATATTTGACAAAACATATAATACAAATTATTAGAGATATTACTCCTGAAATAGAATTATTAATTTTATACAATGTATTATAATGTTGATATAACATAAATATTATATTAAATATTCAGTATTTTATTATTATATTAATATATTAAAATATACAATAAGTAAGTTATATATATATATTATATTATTATTTTAATATATATTTGTATCACATCATTATATGTATCTGTTATATATTATTTAGTAAAACTTATATTAATATATATATATATATATATATATATATATATATATATATATATATATATATATATATATATATAGACTATAATATAGGATAATATAGTTTGTATATCATCATACATTCGATAGATAGATAGATAATAGTTTATTGAATAGATTCAAAACGACAGGCAACAATAACGTGATAGACGGACAGATATATATATAAAGAATAAATAGAAATATATATAATTTGTTATTTACACATACCGAAACTAAATAAAATAATAATAAATTCTATATTTGTGATGTGGAACAAATGAGCTGAGTACCTTCATCAAATACATAGGGAAGAGGTACATGGTTCAAAATGCTCACTAAATTACAATATAGAGCCATCAGAACCATTTTCAGGATACAAAAATACTCAAGACAACATATCACACCTTATATGAAATCCATTCACTGGCTACCCATCCCTTACCGCATACAATACAAATTACTCCTACTAACCCACCATGCCACCCATAATAATAAACATGACTATCTTACTGAACTACTTACGAACTACAAGTCATTCCGACCACAACGAACAATACATAAATACAAACTAAATATACCAATAACTTTATCACTAAATAAAAAACAGGAATCTTCTTTTTCTTTAATATCACCTAAACTATGGAACTCCCTACCTCACTCAATTAGATCTATAGTTTCTGACCACACCTTTAAAGTCAAATTGAAAACACATCTATTTAATATAGCTTATAATAATTAATATACGATACACCGCCGAAAACTCATTACTGATGTTGATCGCAGTGTCTAAACAAATTGGTTACAAGGTTACAAGGTTATGGTTGATCAGGCCCATATAGGCCCATATAGCCCCTAGTATTATATGCCAATTATAAACCCTGCGAGATGGAAGGTCCCGGATATTGTTTGTTTGACATCTCCTCACACATAGAATATAAAATGATTATACAACAGGTAATATATAGTATAATAATAGTATATAGTATAATAATATATAGTATAATAGTATATACCCTGATATAGAAACAAAAATGTACTTTATAATAACAAACCTAAAATAAAACGAGAAAACCAATACAATTTTAAAAGGAACGACCTGTAATTTATGTATTTTTAGCATACAACTTGGCTCTAATATAAAGAGTATCAATGGGATGTATCCGAATCAAGGGTATGCAGTGAATTCTACGTATTAGGTAGACAATTCCAAGCTCAGTCTTTTGCCGAAAAATTGATCGTTACTTGATCAACTCATCTGTATTTAGTTATCTTGATTAGAGATCCATGATTACTAGTAGAATATGCCGTGAACACCAATGTTTTCTGTACATCAACTTTTAAATAATACACTGTTAACAATTAGGGTACAGCGAGTACCTTTTTTAGGGTGTAAGTAGTGTCCCCATAGCCGTACCCTAATTAGGGTACAATTTGAATAAATACGATCAGTACCCTAATGAATGTTAGCTGGTTGTACCCTAATTATATGATAACGTGTACCCTAATACAATTGTATGATATGTACCATAATTGAATTGCATGATATGTAAATATAATAATCACGTACCCTAATATTTAATATAGCTGTACCCTAATAAATATATAGAGTGTACCCTAGTGCATTTAACAGTCATGCACTCTAATATTTAACATATATGTACCCTAAAAATATTTATATATATATATATATATATTGTACCCTGGTGAGTTTAAAAGTCGTGTACCTATTTAGGGTACGTGGTAAATTGTTGTGATATTTTAACGATCTGTACCCTATACATTGAATTCGCTGTACCCTAATTGTTAACAAAGTACCCACACTGATATAAGGGTTCACATAGTTGTTATCTCATTAGCAAACACTACTATCTGATAGGAGCCGAAGTATAAAGAATATAATGTAGGTACATGTAGGTATACTTATCCCTGTGGTACGCTATTATACCTCATTTGGATGAGTGACGAAGTGATTGCATTAACTTTTACTGGTGGAGTGCGATGACCAGCGATGAACAAATATTTAAGAGAATAATATGCGATCTCTATTTTCGTAATGCTATTAATGTGTCTTGTATGATTTAAGTGTATTCAAATCAGTATAGGTCAAGTAATAGTAACTGAATAAAATCAAATAAGTGTTAGACAGTAATTCAATTTTTAATTTAGTTTGTAATACTGGTAATAGTTAGTTTAATAGAATATACCAATACTATATACAATTACTATCTTAAATATAATATCTATAATGACTTACAGTGAATTCCATAATCCTACCCTTAAAATATTTTATATTATTATATTTATTATGATTTTTGTTCATATTATTCAGTTATGTGTGAATTATTTATCATTTATATCAGAAAGAGTTGAGTTATGCGTATGTAATTAGTCACACACCAGAATTAATGTATTTTTTTTATGGATAAGTTTGATAATTGTATTTTTATATTATTATCAGATTTAGGTAATACCGGGTAATCATAGAAGTAACACTGCTTAGTTAAATTCTATATATATATATATATATATATATATATATATATATATATATATATATATATATATTATATATAGACATATCTCTGAATTTAACTGAATAGTTTATTTAGATATATAATATATATATATATATATATATATATATATATATATATATATATATATATATACATATATACCTATATATATATATATATATATATATATATATATATATATATATATATATATAAGTGTATATATACTAACCAATTATAATATACAAATAATTATATACATTAAATATATCTTTATCTATATACAAATTAATAATGATAGTATTACAATATTATTTTAATACATATTATATTAATTAAATGTTATATGTATATATATATATATATATATATATATATATATATATATATATATATATATATATATATATATATATATATATATATAATATATATATATATATATATTCTTCTATACATATAAAAGAAAGTTCATTTAAATATTTATTTATTTATATTCTTTCTATGTTTAAGAAAATGGTTCGACGGATTTACAAAATTTAAATTTCTACAATAGTATTGTGGTTGTTCGGATGAATTTTTTATTTCCACCTCTACACTCTACATAATTACGTAAAACTGTCCTTTGAGAGCTATTTTCCTTTTATCGGTAAATATTTTGATTTTAAATGAAAATGTTTCACACATAAAATGTATGCGAATGTGAGGTGTTTCGTATATGAGGCAACGCCGGGACGTAACCAGCTAGTCTATACATATAAAAGAATATTAATTTAATTAATTATTTATTTATATATATGCGTTCTATGTTTAAGAAAATGGCTCGACAGATTTACAAAATTTAAATGGCTACTAATTATCTAGGACAATAGTATTGTGGTTGTTCGGATGAATTTTTTTATTTCAACATCTACACCTATCATAATTACGTAAAACTGTCTTTTATCGAGCTATTTCGATCTATAGGGAAATATTTTGATTTTAGAAGAAAATGTTTCACACATGAAATGTATGCGAATGTGAGGTGTTAAGTAAAAATGTAGTTATATTCACTTTACTTTAATTAATGCATTCGTAAATGGTAATAAACGGTGATAACGTTTACGTTTTCGCTTTATTTAACGAAGACATTTTAAATTTTTCAATAAACACTTAATTTTAAGTTCTTTGTTATAAATAAATAAATTGTTTTCTATAATTAAATCTTTGTTTACATCTACGTTGCTAACGATCCCACGGGTACAACCATAGACATTAGAATGAGGTAGACTGTGATTCGATATCTCAAAAGCGTAACAATTTGAAAACCACTGACGCCATTACAGAAAACCACATTTACAATATTCAAATAATTATATTATTTTTATATTTTTTCGAATAAAATTATCTGTTGTTGTGTTATTAATTGTCATAACTCTCATAAAAATAAACCTGAATAAATTGCCTTTTACAAGTAAATTAATTATATTATGCTAATATAATATTTTCTTATATTATTATTATAAATATGCTAATAAATAAGTTATTAAATTATATTTATTATAATTAATATATTATATAAAATGTATACGCAATTTCGCGATCTTTTTAGGAGTGCCTCTATTGGTTTTAAATGGTGAATTCGACGCACGCCATTCTCTTTTAAATTTATGCCGCTATAAATATGATAATTCTATAAAGTTATAATAATTATACCATTATACTAGAATATTCAAATGTATAGAAGAATATTTTTTTAAATAGAATATTTTATCACGCCATTATAATAATAGTGAATGCTCATCTTGGCCGCCGATATATATCATAGTTAAAGTTGGGCGTGCTTATTAAGGTACCTAATATTTTGGGTGTTAGTTAAAATAATTATTTCACTTGTTTGGTTTGGTGTATCCATAATAATGGCGTTCAAAATCAAAGAAACGCTCATAAAAGGATATTAAAATTGCACATAAATGTTATATATTTATAATTATGTGTATTTTACTGTCAACCATTTACAGTAATATAATAATAATTATTTACATTGTAGATATATGCATTTATTTATAATTTTAAATAAATGTCTAGAATATATATATATATATACATATGTGTATATATATAATATATAAGTTGCATATAAATATATATATATATTTATATATTAACGATAGATAATTAGATAGTACAACATATATTGGTGTTAATTAATATAATTGTTCAAATTAAAGTTGTTGGGTACAATAAATGTATTGTTTACATAAAAGTTAATGAAATAGTTTGGTCGTAATAGTACTCAATATATTTACAAAAAGTGAGACGGGTATCGAGCGAGTTTATCCATTTGTAAATAAAGATTATATGCTTATTTACAAATATTTATGTATACTTATATATTATGCCCTACTACTTATATTATATAAATAATATAGACGAGACCATACAAGTTCCAGATATCTTTATTCAAGTTATATTCTACAAATACGTTAGATAATTCATCGACGCGTTCGTTTCGACTTCGAGTGATAAAAAGCCTAGAACACAACCGGTCTCGCTATGCCCACGATATCTTTAGGGTCGTAAACTATACTATTACGCATGAATTATACTTAGTATACTGAAGTAATTAAGACTTTCAGAGGCAATCATGTTACACGTATTTCGGGTAATATTTATTAGAAGTCGATATCTGTCATCGTGTTTGCTGGTTCCGGGTCTTGCACTGTTGTCGCTGTTCATTGTCAATATTATCTCCATCGTTATATAACATATATCTATAACTCGACTAGGCTATATCCATAAGAGACAGTTAATGCGTATGGGGCTAGCTAGGCTATATCAATAAGAGACACTTAATGCGTATGGGGCTATAGCCCGGCTCTATCCGAAATAGACTCTTGATGCGTAATACGCATTGCGTATGAGGCTGGATAGACTATAACTAAAAGCAACGCTTGATTTGTATGAGGCTAGGCTATATCCATAAGAGATACTTAATGCGTATGGGGCTAACTAGGCTATATCCATAAGAGACACTTGATGCGTATGGGGCTAACTAGGCTATATCCATAAGAGACGCTTAATGCGTATGAGGCTGGATAGACTATAACCAAAAGTGACGCTTGATGTGTATGAGGTTAGGCTATATCCAATAGAGACGCTTGATGCGTATGAGGCTGGATAGACTATAACCAAAAGCGATACTGTACTTAATAAACTATAAAAACGACATTCGCTTGTCTCGTCTCCTTCCTTGACTTCAAAGTCCTCCATCGTATATTATATATATATATATATCATATTAAAAGATAATTATTAATCTTATATGAAAATATTATTAATAAATGTATTCAAAATATGTTAAAAATATTTATTTTATTAATTGTATTACTATATTAAATTAATTATTAAATAATTTATTTATTACATTTTTAATAATATTATATATGTTTTACCAAACAATTAATTATAAAACTAATACAAATATTTATTCATATTACATAAAAATTACTTAAAATTATTTGAAATTAAGATACAAATTATTTGAAAAATTAAAATAATAAATAACCAACACAAAATTGACCATTTTGATAAATTTAATATAATATTTATAATTTATATTAATATAATATATTTAAACGAATAATGTGTGAAAAATTCATCGTAAAATATTAATTAACAAATGATCTGAATATTTGTTTTTAATAACAAATAACTACATATATATATATGGGCTAATTTTATATACATAAATTTGACATTGTTTTACATATAACTTTTTTATTTTTATTCTGATTAAAAAATGAAAATATGAAACTCATATTACTTTTTAATTATCTTTCCAATGGTGGTAATTATTTTATTCTAGCATCAATAACAAAAACTCATTATAATATATTGAACATATCAATCGGCGACATTTAGTCTTATAGATTTACTATTTCGACCGAAAGATGGTATAATAGTATAATGATTTAATATATTATGTGATATAAAAATTAATAATAATGTTATTAACTATATTTATACAAAATATATAATATATTAATAGTTAGGAGTAGGACAATTATAATATAACTTTAAAATGTACTAATATATTAAATATTATTTTGTGGTTTTCTGTAATGGCGAATTCTTCTACACGACTGTTACGCTAAAATAGGTCACGTGACGCGCCGAATAGCAATCTACCTCACTCAATATCTATGGGTACAGCACGTATGATACCCGTGAAACGCCGGGATGTAGCCAGCTAATATATCCTATATAATAAAAGAAAGTCTATTTAAATATTTATTTATTTATTTATTTATTTATGTATTTATTTATTTATTTATATGCGTTCTATGTTTAAGAAAACGGCTGGACGGATTTACAAAATTTAAATTGCTACTAATTATCTAGGACAATACTATTGTCATTGTTCGGATGGATTTTTTTATGTCCATCTCTACACTGATTATAATTACGTAAAACTGTCATTTTAGAGCTATTCCCTCTATCGGGAAATATTTTGATTTTAGAAGAAATGTTTCACACATAAATGTATGCGAATATGAGGTGTTTAGTAAAAATGTAGTTATATTCACTTTACTTTAATTAATGCATTCGTAAATGGCAATAAACGGTGATAACGTTTACGTTTTAGCTATATTTAACGTAGTAATTTAAAAAATGTTCAATAAACACTTAAATTTAGGTGCTTTGTTATAAATAAATAAATTTTTTTCTAGAATTAAATCTTTGTTTAGATGCATCTACGTTGTTAACGATCACACTACACGTATAATACCCGGGCAACGCCGGGACGTAGCCAGCTAATATATATATATATATATATATATATATATATATAATTATATATATATATATGTATATGTATATTAAATATAATATTTTAATAAACATGTTCTAGAATATAATTCAAATAAATTATTACAAATTATAAAAATAATAGATAGATAGATAGATAGATATATTTATTGGATTCATTAATTTCGTTCTTTTTTTTTCATTTATTATTCTTTTTCGTTTCTTTCTTCGTTTCCAAATGGCTTCAAAATAAGACATTGATCTTTTCGGGTTGTTGCCAGTGATATCATACATGGGACAGGAACAGTGATTGTTTAATCATAATAGTTAGCTATATATTTCGTATTTACATAAAAGATAATAATAAATAAATAAAATACAGCAGATAGACACAATTTGACATTAACAAAAATCAAAATCAAAATAATAATAACAAAAATAATTCATACATACATGTATATTTGATATAGATTTTTTATTTTATTTTTTTTTTTATGTTTTTAATATGTTAATTTTATTAAATTAATTTTAAATTCATTAATTTTTAATTTATCTATAATATAATTCATCATTGATTAACATATTTTTTACTCTTTTCTTGAACAAATTTTCATTTTTTATATTTTGTATATTTGTTGGAAGTAAGTTCCAAAGTTTTGGACCTTTTATCAGTAAACTATTTATTGTTCTTGTTGATTTTGAAATTGGTATAGTATACGTTTTATTTGTTCGTAGAGTATATTTATTATTATTTTTTTTGTGTATTTTAGTTAAATTTGTTGGTAATTGATTATAATATTGTTTATGCATATATATTAGTGTATTATAATATGTTAGCTTATCTAATCTAAGTATTTTATTTGATGTGAATAATTCTTTTGTATGATCTCGAAATTTTCTTTTATTTATTATTCTTAAGGTTTTTTTTTGAATAATTATTGTATTTAGGGTATTATTTGAAAATGTATTTCCCCAAAGTATATTTCCATAGTTTAAGTATGGTAGGAAAATACTATTCTATATAATTATCAATGAATTTGTTTTAATAAATTTGCTCAATTTTGAGATTAAAAATTGAATTTGGGAGAGTTTGTTATTTAATTTAATAATATGATTTTTAAAATCAAGTTTGCTATCAAGAATTATACCAAGATATTTATAATTATATACGTTATTTATTAATGTATCATTTAATGAAATAATATTGTTTGGATATTTATTTGAGTTGAAATTTATCATTTCTGTTTTACTAATATTGAGTTTTAACTTATTATATTTATACCATTTTTCTATTTTTATTAAGGTTTTTTTAATTAAATTTGTTAGTTCTATATTATTATCTGCTGTAAAAGTTATAGCAGTATCATCTGCATATACTGTAAATTTTACATTATTATCTTCTAAATATAATGGTAGATCATTGACATAAATTATGAATAGTAAAGGGCCTAGTATGGAGCCTTGGGGTACACCGATATCATTAGTTATAATATCAGATTCTGTAATGTTAACTTTAACTAGTTGAGTTCTATTATGTAAATAGTTTTTTATCAGTTTAAGAGGAATCCCTCTAATTCCATATTTATCTAATTTGCTAATTATAATAGAATGATCAATAGTATCAAAGGCTTTACTTAAATCTAAAAATAATGTATTTATTGCTTTATTTTCTTTTTTATTTTCCATTATATGGTTGTAAATATCTAGTGTAGCTTGAGTGGTATTATGTTTTTTAAGGAAACCATATTGAGTAGTATTTATTATGTTATTATTTTGTATGAATTGCATTAGTCTATTATATATTATTTTTTCTAGTATTTTCGATAGTTGACTTAAAATTGATATTGGTCTATAGTTAGATATAATATTGATATTATTTTTTTTATGAATTGGTTTAATGGAGGATAGTTTCATTTTTAAGGGAAAAGTTCCTGACGATAAACATAGATTAAAAATATGGCTTAATGGAAGGTAAATGTAATCTTTTGAAATTTTTAACAATTTCATGTTTAGATAATCAGTGTCTAGAGAAGTCTTTGATTTATTATTTTGTATAATAGAAGTTATCTTATGTGTTGATGTGGGATGAAGATATATTGATTTAGATATTGGTGTAATGTTAATTGGGTTGATGTTATTTATGGGAGAGGTGAATTGATTATTTATGGATTGACTTGTATTTATAAAATAAGAGTTAAATGCATTTGCTATTTGTTTATCATTATTGAATTTATTTTCGAATTCATCTATTATATAATTTGGAGATTGTTTAATTTGCTGATTATTTATGAGGTTATTTATTAAATTCCAATTTTCTTTAGTAGATATACTATTTTTTATTTTACTATCTATATATGATTGCTTTGCTTTTTTAATATTTAAGGTTAATTGATTTCTTAATTGTTTGTAGTTATATAAGATTATTTCATTTTTATTATCTAAGTAAAGTTTATATAGTTTATACTTTTTATTAATGTCTCTTTTTATTTTATTTGTTATCCAATTTTTTGAAAGAATATTTGAAGATATTTTATTTGTAAGTAGTGGGATAAATTGGTTAATTATTGATGTATATATGGTATGAAATTTGTTGTATGAGTTTTCAGCATCATTGTCTTCGAGGACCGAATCCCAATTCGTATTTTTCAGTGCATTCATTCACAGTGCACTCAAGTCTTTTAGTATTATATATTGTTATTTTCCTTGTTTTAATTTCATTTGAGTTATTTCGTATTTTGGTTTTTATTTTAATTATTGTATATATTGGTAGGTGGTCTGTCAAGTCTTCTAAGAGTATTCCACTATTATAAATATTTGTTGTGTTTATATTAGTATAAATTTGATCTATAGTTGAAGTGTTACTTTTATTGAATTGGGGTCTAGTGTTTTGAAGAATTTGAGGCGTTAGTCCTAATTGATTTATTAAAATGTTTAATTGAGATGGTTTGGGATAATTTGTTATGATATTAAAATCACCCATAATTATTAAATCGTGTGAAATATATTTATGAAATTTACTATATAACATATTTATAAGATCTGCAGTTTTATTGAAAGGGCTATTATAAAGGCATGAAATTATTATTTTTTTATTTTTTTTAAGTTTAATTTCTATTGTAAGTGTTTCTAAATAATCTTTTATATTAAAAGTAAGGTCTTTTATAAGTTCATATTGAATATCTTTTATAACATATATTGAAACACCACCACCTCTACATTTATTTTGTTTCTGTCTATAGTTTGTTTGATATGTGTAGTTTGTTATATTATTATTGAAGTCATTATTACTATTTAACCAGGTTTCAGATAAACATATAATATGAGGTTTGATTATTAAAGTATCTATAAATTCTCTTAATTTATCCAGGTTTTGAGTAAGACTTCTAATATTTATGTGTATAATTATCAGATTATTTTTATTTATTATTAATTCTTTTGTAATACTATTAAATTGTTGTGTTGTTTTGTATTGGTTTGGTATCATATTATATTTAATCATCTCGTTTGTTTAGTTCAATTATTTTAAAAGTATCATTTCTATGCCGTACTACATATTTATTATTTATTGTTGATTTATGTTTAGCCTCGATAGATAGTTTTTTGATAGTATCCAACTCAACTTTATTGTATTCTTTTGATATGCTTATATTTTTGAATTTGGAGTTTTTTAATTTGTTTGCATTTTGTATTATATTATTAATTTCTATTTCAGAGTTTAAAATAATTTTTAATGGCCTGATGACATTATCATTTTCTTGATATTTTCCTAATCTAAAATAGTTTTTTATATTATAATTTGTGTTGACTAGGTCTAAAATGTCTGTTATATTTTTTTATTCTTCAAAATGTCTTGTTTCGTAATTAGAATCTATTGTTTGTTTAACATTATAGAGTATAATAGTTTTATTTCTTATTTCATTTAACTTTTTTTCATTTAGGGTTTTATTTATAGTCGTTGATAGATTTTTTTGAAGTGTATTATTGAGGTTAATTTTAGTGATCTCAGCAAATGTTTTAAGATCAGATTTATCAGCTGCTTCATTTAGTTTTTTTATTATTTTTTCTTGATTTTCTATAACTATAGTCAATTTTTCATTATTTATAGTTAATCTGTCATTATTTATAGTTAATTTTTCAATTAAGCATTTGAGATCAATTTTTTCATCATTATATAATATATTATCATCATCATATAATACATTATCTTCCTGGCTATCAAATACATAAACTGCAAATTTTTCAAAATTACATCCCTCTGCTATGTCTTTTCATTAGATTCTCACATGCCGTGTAATACGCCCCTCGTCATTAAAATCCACTGATACTCATCAAAACAATAATAATTTACAAAACACTAATAATAGAATCCATGGATCCAATATTGCGGTGCTCCGTCATAATCACATTGCATATAGGATAGGATAGGATAGGATGGTTTATGTATACACCAAATATGGTAAAGAAAGATTACCCTCACTGTTGTTGTGAACGAACAAACAAAACAAAACAATAACATTAAATAAAGTAGCAATATAATATATAAAAATATAGATGGAACCAGATCAACATCAAGGAGAGGGTTACTTTAAGTTTAAATTTAAATAGTCTTTGAGACTATTAGCAAATCGTGAGGCGACTTCAATCTTCGTAGGCGGTAAGGCAACAGATTCCATGTAGTAGGAGCCATGCTTGTAAAGGAGCGAGAACGCATCACGTTACGAGTAACAGGTAAGTCAAGTAGTGTGGCATCAGACGAGCGCATATATAACTAGTCGTATATCTTCACTGTCACACAACAACTCGCTAACTCGCTACGTTCAACGTGTACGTCAAACCCTAAATAAACAGTATCTACATTCCCACAACATATATGTATACGTAACCGATCCAAATATGTTCCATATATATATGTATGTAACTCCTCCTCACCTTATCCACTACACCTTATCACTTACACGTATGCTTTTACGCGTAATCTAAAACCTCTTTTCTCACAATAACTATATATATATATATATATATATATATATTGGACGTCTGATTTATCTAGTACAAGAGGTACTTAAAATAAAAAATAAAATAAGTAAATATATAAATATATATGAATGAATTGGTTTATTTTAAAAAACACCGAATTTAGCGGGAGCTAAAAATACCGAATATATATATATTATATATATGCTTTATAAACCTGGTTTAATTGTAATTGATTCATTAAATATAGACATATTTTTGTTTTTATTATTCGATTCTATTAAAAGATAATAATTATACTATAATATATTATTTTATCCGTATAATAAAGATAATAATATATATAATAACGTAACCTATATAGGTATCGATATTAATGAGTATATTGCTTATATATAATAGGTATGACTTAACTTTATAATCATTATGTAATTTAGTAGTACACAACCATGTATCACAACCATGTGTTAAAAATAGTATTATATTATTAGATATATTATATTGTATAGTATATTTATATTATTCATTTACATTATTAATTTTAATTTTTTAAATTGTAGTACTACGTATGATGGAATTCTCAGTCAGTTTTTAGTAGATAGATGTTATTAATAGTATAAAATAGTTAGTACTTAATTAGGGTAATATTATAATTGCTATATTTAGAATTGTTATATTGCCTCCTAGACCAAGTTTGTCTACCTTCTTTGGTGCATTCTCTGATTTCATTAATCATAGCATATATCATCTACATTAATTTGTATTGGCTAATTTAATTATCTATCAAATCATATTCCCTATTTAGGAAATAAACTAAATACATTGGTTAATTTCAAATATGTCTTTTTCTATGCTTATAGGCCTAATCTCCCTAGGTGACAATATTACTGTTTATATGTACCCCTATTATTATACATATTCAATGTATTTCACCCTAAAATCGCGCTGATCTCTTAACTGACAATTATCTCATCCATACTTCGAGTATTCTAAGTAACCCTACATCGACTACGATTTTAATATTTTATATGGAGTTAAGAAATATAAACTACCGTGAATGCATACACATGTGTATTACTAATCGAGAATATACCTTGCATTGGTTATATTTGTTTTGATTAACGAATAATTATGTCGCATCCATAATGTGGTTACTTTAAAATCGCTTTAGAAGTATTTTACTATGTGAAATATACTTCATCAAAGCGATTACCTTCGCATTTCGCTAATAAAACGTTCTCCGATGAAGCCTGAACGCAAGAGTCACTGTTCTCTGAGGCTAGATTATAAATTAGTATACGCTTAATATAAAATGATCGACAAATATTCTATCAGTGATGCATCACTACCATGGTACATTAACATAAATCAGAAATTAAACTAAATTTACACCCGATAAGTTGATGAAAGTATATTGAATATTCTATAGAAATAGACTAATATAAGCACAAAGATTATAGCATAAGTGCCGTATACCACCGGTAGCATTGAATTACCTAGACACGTCATCGAATAGTTATAATAACATGGCATTACTTAGGGATTTAATATTACATAATTATAATGGTGTTTAATTATTGTAAACTATATAAGTATACGTGTATTATATATATATAGGGTACACCTACCGGGTATATATAGGGTATATATACCTATTAAGTATGCGTTTATATTGGTGAACTTAAACGTTGGTTAATTATAATTATTATTAGGTCCTACACATTAGGTCATATTTTAATAATTGATGTAGTCTCGTAGACATCATATACTTAATATTGTATTTTATGATTGACATTATTATATCTAAATATAATCTACATAATGATACGTATATATATATATCATTATAATAAACGTAAATATATTAATATTGACAGATTTATATATATATATATATATATATATATATTTCCGTGTATTATAATATTATAATATAATACATATGTTAATAAAATAATAAACTAATAAGTATCACTAACCAGGCTTATCACATAAATCCGAAGCGTATGTTTGTATATTGGAATATATTTTATACTCAATTACATTTTTACTCTCATGATATGAGTTACAATTTTTATTATTTATGTCTATGTTAAGTCCCCCTCTTTTCGTGACATTCAATGACCACTTCAATTCATTATTACACTGGATTTTATTACATGTCAAGTGTAACAATATTGTTTTAGGTCTTATAATAACGGCAGTAATATTATGGAATGCTCGCTCGTCAAGCGTCGTTAGCAGATTGTGACTTAAAAATAGAGTTGTTAGTGATGGCAGACGTGCTAGATCGAAAATGAATATTGCTATTCTATTATGTGAAAGGTCTATAGTTGATAATTTATTATTGAAATTGAAAGTAGAATTTCCTATTACAGTTATCAAGTTATATTTCATATGCAATATCTTCAATGCAGGTAGTTTAATTAATAGTTTATCTATAGAAATTATATTATTTCTATTCATATATAAGTTTGCCAAATACAAATTTGATGTAATGTTATCATCAGTAAAATATGATTCTCCTTCGATACCAATAATTGATTGGTTAGAACATCGATAATGCGAAAATTGTAGAGTTCTGTCAAGAAATATATTCGAACGTAAAGTATTATTTTCGTAAATATCAGCATGGGTACATACCTGTGTTATTAGATAACCAACTTAAATTATATTAATATTTGGAGGAATAAGTATATATATATATATATATATATATATATATATATATATATGAACTGCCTGTGTGCAACAGAGTCATGACTCTGTTGGCTGAAGCGTCAGACACACAAGCAGTAGTACGCGGGTTTGAGCATCGTCCAGACCATTAAATTAGGGATTCAAATAATATTTAGAAGTGATTTTATATAATTGTTTTAAAATAAATTATCGGCTCTCGTTAAAACCATGGATGCCTTAACATGAGAGCAGCTTCAAAAGGACATTAGAGCCAAAACTTCATCAACGTTCCTGGATTAGATGAAAGGACTCCACCAAATACAAATAATAATAACAATACATATATATATATATATATATATATATAGACATTTATAAATTATTAAACTATTTTATAAACACAAAATAGTCAACCAAATATGTGTGTTCACAAATTTGATAATATTATACAAATATAATCTATCAATTATAATAATCATATATATATATATATATATATATCACTATCAGTAGCGTTACTAGTACATTTCCGCAGAAGCCCACACGTGGACGTCTTCGTATACATCTTCATTAACGTATACGTCAGTGTCTATGTATCCGCCTTCGTTAAAGCATCTCATACTATCGTATGTCTACGTCGTGTATACATTGTATACATGTTATATCGTATGTCGTATGTCGTATGTCGTATGTCGTATGTCGTACGTATAACTCATACATACATATGTTATGTATTACATATATAAATATTCATATATGTAGTATAATATATTTAAATTATGCTCGGGCTTCCTTATAAACTATCATATATATATATATATATATATATATATATATATATAATTATACTGGTAATCATTATACTGTATATATTACTAGCATGTTATTCTATATATTTATACTATATATATATTATATTATTATAACAAGTTTCCTATTTTATTTTACGAATCGATAAAATAAAATAACTCAATAAAACGATATCATATTTGTCTTAACATCAATTGTATAACATACAATATATATACATATATATATATATATATATATATATATATGATGATGATGATGATTTATTTAAACACTAATTCAATTATAAAATTCTTATAGTGTGACAATAATATATAAAAAACAATAAATAAATGTAATAATAAGTACAGATAAGTGTACAACATGTCGAAAACGAATATATTTCAAGTTCAAATATTATGGTCAAGGAGGTACTTCTTTAGTTTATATTTGAATGTTACTGTTGAGGTATTGATGGCTTTGAGGGATTGAGTGAGTTGATTCCAAAGGTAGCTGGCGCAAACAGAGTAGCGACGCTTCCCAAGTTTTTTCCGGAGATAGGATGGTTCAGTCAGGACCGTATAGTTAGTGGATCGTAGATGGCGTGTGTACAGTATGGAGAGAAATTAGTCTATAAAGGTAATCAGGGTGTTTAGTCAGTAGGGAGGAATGAAGAATGGATATTAATTTAAGTTGAGTTATTTTTTTTGATGATGGTCAGTCCAGTTGTGTTCGTAGGTCAGGTATACTTGTAGTGTAGTCAGTTTTTTTAGTCGGTATATTAGTCTAAGTGATATGTTAGTTAAGCGGTCGATTGTTGCAAAGTATTTATTTTGAGAAGAAAGTAGTATATGTATGCAGTAGTGTAGTCGAGACAGAATTAAAGTCTGGGTAATAGTTAGTGCGGTGGATATTGTTATGTAGGGACGTATTTTATTTATATTGAATAAATGGTGATATGTTGAAGATTTTAATGATGATATGTGTTTATCAAAAGTTAATTTGTTATTGATATGTATGCCAAGATATTTTGATGTAGTAGAAGGAGGGATTAGGGTATGACCTAGGTACATTTGTGGGAATATTATGGTGGGAAGGGAATTTGGAGGTAAAAAATTCATAAGTACTGTCTTATTGGGGTTAAGTAATAAATAGTTATTGGTGAGCCAGTTATTAATAGTAGTGAGCTCACTACTATCTAGATATGCTTGAAGGTGAATATTGGATGATTGGTGACAATCAGAGTGAATTTTAATGTCGTCTGCATAAATATTGTATTTAACAGTAGGAAACGATTTAATAAGTTTACTAAGGGTGAGTAGGTAAATACAGAAGAGTATAGGGGAGAGAGACGATCCTTGACGACTCCAAAGATGACTTTATGTTTGGGTGATATTGATTTGTTGATTTTAGTACTGTATGTTCTGTTAGTGATGTAATTGGAATATATATTAGTGTTGCAATCGAACCATACTACCATAGTATCGGTATATATAGTACTGGTACCAGTTCGAAATAGTCGAGTATCGGATGGAGTCCGAGTTCGAAATTTT
>OZ025240.1:25209535-25269535 GCA_964019155.1 Osedax fenrisi | reverse complement strand
AACAGAATACTATTATTTTTATATAATCCGAATAGGCGCCAATATTAACATTAGATACATCATCATTAGGAATATTTATATCGTGAGTAATTATTTCATTATTGCTATCTATATTATTTTAAATATAATTTACTTATTTTACCAACTTATCAATATAAGTATCATAAATGGTTACAGTATAGCTTATCTTAGCGGTTACGTTAGCGTTTGATTGAACATACAATTATGAGAGTGGTTTTAATGAAATTGTACATTATTATCCTAGAAATTACAATTAGAAAGTAGGTAATGCTAATTTCTATGCATCATAGACTGATTATTACACCGTATGTGTGTGTATTCATATATGCATATATGGATGTTAATATATATATATATATATATATATATATATATGATATATAACTTTAGTAAATGTTATATTATTTGTAATTATATCAGTATGTTGAATGTATACTTTATAATTATTCATAATTGAATTTCAATATTTACTAAACATCATTGGTAGGTACAATAATTGATAAACATCACCTATTTATATATATATATATATATATATATATATATATATACATTTTAGATTATAATTATCGATTATAATCGATAATACATATGGTATTGTAATATAATTGATATAATATAATAATTATTAAAGCATAATGTATATTTTAATATAGGAACAGTAGATATATCTACAGTATAATCAATAATATCTAAAAATTAGTGAGACCAGAAAATATTGATAGCTCATCGATATGACATCTAAGATATTTAGCGAAGCAGTAATCGTATTTATTTGCATTGTTTGTTTATAATAATATAGTTATGAAAGAAAGAAAATGTAGATCGTAGATGTTACAATGTATTTCATTTGAAATATTTAAAATCTGAATTAACAAGAAACTGATTAACAATGTGTGTATTAATCATATATGATATCTAGGTATATAATGTATATAATTTATTATTATTTCTATAGAAATAATAATACATATATGGTATTAATATTATAAACCATATGTTTGGTAGGAAAAGTATGGTATGTATACAATTATATGCTTATATTAATAATTTCATATATTTTTTAATATATTATGAATGTTATTATCATTCATTATTATTACTATAATTATTATTACTTCCATTAATTATTACACAATTTTATCCTGAGATTTTATATGATGTTATTCTATATATTGCATTAATTTCCTAAGTCATTTGATAGAAAATAATTATCAAATTTAATATAGTCACTAGAAACACATGCGTAGGCATGTTTAAATTATAGGTATACCTATAGTATATAATATAGTATACGTCATAGGACTAATGAACCTATAGGTTCATTGTTCTATATATAGAACAATTAAAGTTACGCTCTATCGATATTCCAAAGAATTTATTTAATGAATGTTGTCATTGTTATTACTATTTTATTTATGTTATCTAACTTTATGTAGTTACATTATAATATTTATATATTGCACATTTTGTTAATAATATTGTTGTTTATTCATATAAATTATTGTTGTAGGTATTGTGTACCTATTCATTAATCGACAATTTATTTTATTAAGTCTTTTATATTTTATGAACCATTTTTCAAATATGTATTCTAGCATATATTTATTTATTATAATTGCTATTTCTAAAGTTAAATCGTATGATTTCGTTTGTTAAAGTCTAGTTTTCCAAATGTTAAATAAATAAAATATTTCATTTAGGACTTTTCACCTACGCAATATTATAAATTATAATATCAATTATATAAAAATTGTTAGTTGGTGTCTTTTACATAACTATGAAAACTACATTAATGTCTAAAGTAATGTTCTATATCAATCTCATTATCTCCAGAATCCATTCAAGTATTGAACTTGGGTTTTAGAGATGCTATTTAATTAATCAATACATGTAATTCACTAATTCACTAATTCACACCTTCAAAACATATACATAATTAATTATTAAAGTTTATATTTTTTAATTATATTTAAATATTGTTAATTCCTCTAGATCTTGCATATGTATTGCATAGATCCTACTATACAATATATATAAACATATATAATGTATCGTAAAATTATTATATATGTATATGCAATAATTACCTATATATTATAATGTATGCCTAATATAATGTATGCCGTTCAATATACACATGTTGTAATATATAGTTCAGTGAATTCAACTCTTAAGAGTTTTATTTTATATTTACTATTCTAAAGGCTACGATTAAAAGTTAATTAAATCAATAATACAATTAAAATTCGCCATATATGCCACATAGGTGAATATATATATATATATATATATATATATATATATATATATATATGCATATATACAATATACGCAATATATTATTAGGCAATATATTTTGATCAATTAATTTTACAATTTTATTTCACAAGGAATCGGTAGTTGTGTTACAAATATCCTATTAATTATCATATTTTGTCTTCAAAAAATGGAGTAAAATTAAAATAATATTAACGAAACAGAGTATATAATTTATACAGAGTACAATAAATATAATTAATTTTAAGATTAATAGTTACTCGTATATATTTTAGGTTTAGATCAAATAAATGTTTAACAAATATATAATACTACTTATATATCTTATATACCCTCTTATTTTAAATATATACTACTACTACTAATACTACTACTACTAGTAGTAGTAGTAGTATTATTATTATATTAGTAGTATACTACTACTATTACTACTACTACTACTACAACACTATTACTATCACAACCTACTCAGGGGCGGATACAGGAATTTTTGGAAAAATACACCGATAATATATATATAAATTATAAATTATATATTATATATATATATATATATATATATATATATATATATGTAATGTAATGTAAATACATTTAATAATTTCAATTTACCTTGACATGTTATTGAGAGTACTTGTTATCATATTAGGTAGATATTTAGTTTCTGTCCATTTAATTTCCCAGTAAATAAATTCGCTTATTAAATGTATCTTAGGTAAATCATCTTTGACTAATTCAAAAAACTTTAATATATTTTCTTTCTGGATCATTAATTTCATTCATTACTTTTGAAATTAATAATGCTCCAATAGATATATGTCTTTATTGAATCTTTCTTTCATCTCCATTATTAAATGATCCAAGAATTGAATAGATATTAATTTTTAAAAATACTCTTCATCTGATGAAGCAGGTGTAATTGCAAGATCTAGCTATTTTTTTACTTAATCTTGGTAAATAAATTAATTGATTTGAATATGATAATAGATGTGATGCTTCTTTATTCCATTATAATTGTACTTCATAAATTGTATATCTACAAACTTGTGTCTCTTTATATTAAACTTTTAATATCTTAATTTGCCTTATATGTGACTATTGACCTAGTCTGGAGAGCAGTTGTTAAATTTTCTATGAAATTAGTGAATTATTACATACAATTAATTACATAATAATTGGTGTACTAATCATAGAATTGTAAAGACCGTTAGCTGTTGTTATACTTTCTGAATTCCATGTTTTATCTTCATATAGGTCTAACTATGTCTAACCTATGTCTAACTTTGTTTCAAGTATTGCTTGATACAGTTCGATGAATACTCGCAAAGCATCATGTCTGGCACAAATGTGTGTAATATGTTCTTCTAATAAATTAATTAAAGATTAACATTGCCTCTTAGCAAAATATTAAAAAAATATATTTCATATAAATGCATATTTCTTATAATATGCCCATCATATTTTTTATTATTGACATTTTGCATGCATTGATAGAATTAATACATGTGATCTACAGTGTACATATGTAGCTTTAGTGTTCTTATTCAGAATTATAGTTGACTCTCTTTTACTTTTAAAGACATATTTTCTGCTCCATCGTATCATTTCCCTCTTAAATGTTCAATATGTAATTCAGCTTTAGTTAGTGTATCCATAATCAAGTTAGCTCTACTTTCTCCACTAATATTTTCACATTCTATGAAATAAATAAAATGTTAGGGATACGCCTACAATATTTAATTGCTAAATCCATTTGTTAAGTATTAGATACATCTGTGGTTTCATCAGCTATTACACTAAACTATTTAGATTTTGTTATATTATCAATTATTCTTTCTTTAATATATTCACCACATTTAAATAGTAATTCATTCTATGTTGTTTTTGAGATGTATTTATCATTTTTACTACACATTGAATGAATGAATGAATTTATTTTTACCGAATATTGGCTATAATAATAGGAGGGGTACCCATGGGTCTACAGAAGCTATGTTTAGCTTATACTAAGGATACACTTAATAAAATAATAATAATCTAATAATAGTAGTAATAGTATAATGGTAATAGTCGAGATATGATAATATAAATATTATATCGATAATGAAGTCACATAACGTAACATAATATTTAAAGTAATTAATAAGTGTTCTTTTAATATACATTTCCAGAGTTTATAGGTTTAGAAGTGCATTGAAATTACCTATATTAGAATTTAGATCAGTATAATATTCATTATGACCACGTAATGAAATATGTTGTCTTCTACAAAGAATGATTATATCTATTATTGATTTCAATTTTGCTCTGTTGCATTCAATTTGCTTAGATATTGTTGACTTGCATTATAGCTGATTGCTTCTTATTTTCCATCACTGCAATAAAATGAGAATTTTCTTCCAAAGAGTTCGTTCAAGATTAACAGTAGGCTTACCAAGAATATGTGTGTAACCACTTCATTTGAAATGTAAGTCCTACGAGTATAGATAAATAATATTATTAATTGTATTCCTATATATATATATATATATATATATATATAGAAATAACCTCTAGTATATATTTATAGTACATAGTACGTAGGTTGCACTAGTTCACTATATATATATATATATATATATATATATATATATATATATATAGTGAACATTAGTTTAAATCAATGAAATAAATTTAAGTATGCGTGATAAGTATTCATATAGCGTGAAAACTCAATTATCCATACAATAATTGATTTGATTGGTTGAAAAAATGAAAACTGGTTTCGCAATCTAATGTATGTTTTTACCGGCCCTTATATAAACCACCTGTCAGTAAATTTTCGACGATACATACAAATATTACAAAAATTGAAAATGTAATTACATTAAATGTTATTGATGTTTATAATATCTAATTCGTGATAAAATTTCATTAATTGTCATCATAAATAAAATGGTTATATGATAACACAAAAAGTAGCCTGTATTAGACATAATTCCCCTAACTATAAATATAACTATAATTATATAGGATTATATAGGGGAAAGTCCCCGATTACCGACCCCCTCTTAATACCGACCCCCTGTGGTATCTCAGTAACTATAAGAGATATCAAAAAATAATATATACACGAACTTTTAGTAATCTAATGCTAAATATGAATAAGTATTTTGTTTTAAAAAATATTTATCCTACAATTGTTATTTGATAAAATATAATATTCTGTTTTTACTTTTTAAATATTTGAATAATAACTTTTTTTAAATCATTGTAAATACTTTATTATTTAAAAGAAAACTTAATACTGAGCATAATATTGTAGATCAATAAAATGTTTATAACTATTATAAAAATAATTTAATTTGAATAACTATTAACCAATAGGTATTAACTATTAACCAATTAACCTATATCTTAATTATAGCAACCCATATTATTTTCCTATTACCGACCCCCTAAATTACCCTAATACCATATGCCGTAAGTTGTTTATGTATCATTGATATCAAATTAGGATTCATGATTCCAGTTGATTATATACATACTGATTAATAAATAAATATTAAATAATAATATACACTATTTTAATATAATTACTATAAAGTTTAAATTTAAATTTAATATTACTATTAAAACATAAATTTAATACAAAATAAATTGCATGAATGTTACAATTAATTATATTTATCTATATCTACTATTTTTATTGGATATTATAATACTACAATTATTTATATCACGATTATTTTAGGGGGTCGGTAATATGAGTAGGGGGTCGGTATTAGGTAAATGTATCCGATTACCGACCACCCTGTATATTCTTGTAAATATAGTTATATCAAAAATTTAAAATAGCCACATTATCCATTGCCATAATATTACCCTAATTACAAAATTTCAAATAAATATATGTAATATTGAATAAGTTATTACAAATAATCATTTAGGGGTCGGTAATCGGGGACTTTCCCTTACTAAATAAAATACTTATTTACCTATAATAAATATTTTTCGAAGCAAAAATATAATTAAATATTCATTAATTATTATTAATATTCATTCATCCTACTTCTAACATTAGTATCTAAATCACTGAAATAAATGTAGGTTTAGCGCAGTTTTCTATATAACAATGTTTTCAACGCTCTATTAAATACACGTAGGTCCTACGTCGTATGTCCTACGTCGTATGTCCTACATCGTACGTATAAAATGTATAAGAATAGTATTCAGTATAAATCATGTAAACAAATTATATTAATTGTAAACTCTGTTTTGTGAATTATAGTTATTTCTTATTAGCTTTCTCCTATATTTGTTTCAAAATGAAAATTAATATTATTGCATATTTTATCATGCCATGTTTATTATATAATGAATATATATATAATATAATTTTGTAATTAATATCTATCAACTTATAATCATTAAAATGAATAATAATAAAAATGTATGGCATAAATGGACTTCCTGATTATAAATACAACAACAACAACAACAACATCTAATTTATCACAACAAAATCACCATTTATCTACATTATGATTAGTATCACACCTTATATTTTTGTATTAATGTTATTATAAATATCATCTACTTGTAGATTTATATTTATTTAATATATTTATTCACTATTTGAGTGTTAATTTGAAGTATTGAATTAATTTCATATTATTTCTTTTTACGCTTCATTGATTTCACAAATAAACAATACATTATATTATAAATTCACATGCATACAATTTGTATTCATCTAGTAATGTTCAATATCTAGAACATTTAAATACACATTTATATTTTCATTCATAAAATTACATTTGTATTGAACTATATTTATATAGATTTCATACACAGTATTTATTTATTTTCTATAGATTATACACTTAAGTTGACATATATATAACTTAACCGAACTATAATTGTATTGAAAATACTCTCGGAGACATCCTCTGGGACTCTATGCTTGGGTAGTTGGACTACCTACGACTATCCTAAGGTGAGATACTGTATATTTCATATTATACGTTTTCCTGCCTCCTATTTCCATATAGATAGATATATACTTTGGTATATTTTATCGGATCTCCGCCGTGCTGATACCTCCTTCCTGAGTTGATCGTCTACATCTAAGTTGGTCCGCTGCACATGAATCAGAGAATACATTCAAGTAGGCCCTCGTCATCGTCGCTACCTCGGAACTCATCTCGTGATCTCAAATACCCTCTACTCAACGTGGTGCCCCTCTTCTCTATCGACATTTCTACCAAAACTAGTTTTTGTTTATATAAACTCTAATATTATATTATATTTTATTATATTATATTATACTATTATTAAACATGAATTCACATTGTACCCACTGCACTCTTCCTACTATAGAGTATTATCTCACCTGTAAAACATGCCCCTCTAGTTTCCATTATAGTTGTCTTCATCCTTCATCCATTATATCTAGATCATGGACTCACTTAAACAACCCCCTCCTGCTTATGCAATTGCTATTTTTAATTCGACTAATTTCTCCTTCTCCTGCCCTAATTGTCTTTCAATCAAACCCCTCACTAGCCCTCACAAACTTCCTACTTCTAATAAAAATACTAATCCTGCCTCCGTTATCTCCGAATGCAATACCAAACCTGAATCCCATACTAACTCCCCCTCATCATTAGCCCTGCTATGTTCCATCTCCCTTACTCCCAAACTACTCAATATTAAAACCTCCCCCCTCGTATATCCGTCAATCCTACAATATATCATAATTCACCCCCTACTATTACTCACCACCAACTACCTTTCAACCCCAAATCAATCAAGTTATCTCAACCTATTTCTTATAAGTATAAACCATCATCCTCACTGCATCCCTTTCCCTCACACATTCCTTATCATAATAATTATTCATCCACCCTTACTTATTCCCGCGTGTCACAACTTAATAACTTACTTAATGAAAACTCCCTTATAATCATGCATTTAAAATCTACTGAATTAAATACCGAGTTTATAAATACACTGATTAACCATCTTGACATACCAGCTAAATATATTACTAACGCAACATTTACAACCAATTCTACCCAAATATATCTCATAAATTCCTCTATCGTCAAAATATTTTTCCAAAGATTTTTGATTGCTAGGAAAAACTCAAAATTTGCCCATTTATTTATTCGCAATAATATTCCCTTTAATACGAGAATAAGAGGTAGAATTATCTACCATGCCTACATTAATAAACTTACTCCCCCAAATTATAAACCATACTTCAATAATCTGACTAAAACGCACGAATTAAAAACCCCTAACAAACATAATGAATGGTTCCACTCATCAATACCAATATTACCCTCAGATATTTCTAAATGGAAGCTATCCTATGAAACTTATTTATCTTTAAAACAAATACCTCGACTCGATTGAATCCATCCCAAATCACTACCGACTGCTTACCCTCCCAAATCATTACTGACCCCGTATTATCCCAAAACGCTACTGAACCCTTACCATCACAAACCACTACTGACCCCTTATCCTCCCTAATTATTACTGATCTTTTACCCTCTGAATCTATAATTGACCCATTACCCTCCCAAAATACTACTGACCCCTTACTCTCCCAAGAAACTACTGATCACTTATCCTCATCCTTACAATCTAACAATAGTACATGACTCTCAGTTAGCTTGTCACTAATTAATATTAGGTCCCTTAGATCAAATTCACTATTACTATTATCCTACCTGAAATATTCTAAAATTAAATTAGTTGCTATTACCGAAACATGGATATCGCCAGATGTCTCCGATATATTCTCTTCCATGATATTGGATACTCTCTATTTATCTCACCTCGTATTAAAGGCCGAGGTGGAGGAGTTGGTATATTAGTTCACTCTGACCTACCATCTCCTACTATTATCTACCCTTCCTTCTCTTATAGTGATTGCCTGATAGCCTCTTTAAATTTTATGAATACTGTCTACTCCTTTACTATAATTTATCGACCTCCAAAACAAGAATATACCACCTTCTATAATGAATTTTATGACTATATAACTGATACTCCACTATCTAACAATAATCATAACTTTATTCTAGGTGACTTTAACTACAACTTCGAATCAAATATACATCCCCATTCCACATTCAAAAATCTTACTGACTCCCTCTCTCTACATCAATTTATAACTTTCCCTACTCATATTGCTGGTCACACACTTGATCTAATTTTTTGTAGATCTCATAGTAGTTGTCAGTGCATCACTGATTGTTGTAAATCTGACTTAATTACCGATCATTTTCTAATAACTTGTCGATTAGTTCTTCCTCACTCCACTTCTATAGAAAAAAAATCCATCACATACAGAAACTACAGATCTCTTGATTATGATTGTTATGCCTTGGAACTTAAATTAATCCTCCTTTCATTGCCGTGTTCGATTGATTCACTCAATTATGCTCTATCTTACTTAATTGATAAATTTGCCCCTCTAAAAACTCGAACTATTAATATCCATTCAAACTCTCCATGGTTTTCCTCCGAACTTGTTTCTTTCAAACGCAACCTACGTAAACTCGAATGAATCTTCCACAGTAACCCCTCTTCTAGTAACCTCTTAATATTTTCTACATATCGCAAGTTCTATAAATCTGAAATCTCTAAAGCTAAATCTGCTTTTTATATTAGTAAAATAAATAACCTCACATCCAGTCCCCGTGTTTCTTTCGCCCTTGCTCGTAAGCTTCTCTCCCCTACAATGCCTATCAATATACCTCATATACCTAATATTGCAAAAAATGAATTATGTTATGAATTCGCTAATCATTTTACTGATAAAATTCAACGCACCTGCACTTCTATTTCATCTCTCCTACCAATTAGCTCAATTCCTTGCATATGTATTAGTAAACCAATCCCATACTATTTTTCTAAATTCTATATGCCTTCTATTTTCACAATATCTAATCTTATTTCTAAGTCTTCCTCTTCTCATTCTTCTGACCCAATTAACCTAGCCGCCTTTAAAAAATTAAATTATACTCTATCCCCCTATATTCTTGATATTATAATTATTTCCCTAAATGATGGTATTTGTCCAACTTCCTTTAAGCATGCTATAATAACACCTATACTCAAAAAACCTTTACTTGATCCTAATATAATTGCTAACTATCGCCCCATTTCACAACTTCCGTTTATCAGCAAAATTCTGGAACGAATTGTTGCCATACAATTGAATAGATTTATAGCTGAAAATAAATTATATGATATATTTCAGACTGCATTTAGACGAGGACACTCAACTGAAACTTCACTACAACAAATACTTAACAATATATACTCTAAAGTATCTCCATCTATCTCCTGCCAACTTATATTATTAGACCTCTCATGTGCCTTCGATTCCTTGAGCCATTCAGTTCTTATCTCAAGATTAGAAATGATTGGTATACGCGGAACCGTACTAAAATGTTTTTCATCCTATATATTAAATCGATCATCATCCGTTAAAATTTGCAATTTCTCTACAAAATCTCGTACTCTTCATTATGGTGTTCCCCAGGGATCTGTTCTCGGCCCCCTCCTCTTCTCAATATACATTCTCCCTATACATGATATTATTGGTCAATTTCCAGATGTACACTATCACATTTACGCTGATGATATTCAACTATATTCCTTCCTACCCAATTCCTCCAATGTACTACCAGATAACTCACAATTATGTAAATGTGCATCAACTATCGGATCATGGCTTCTATCTAACAATCTTCTACTCAACTCTACAAAATCTGCACTCCTAAATATCCCATCTAACTATCATAATTTTCCACCTGTTATCATCGACGGTCTCCCCATCATCCCTTCATCATCTGTTATAAATCTTGGAATTACTTTGGATGCTATAGCATGGATGCTATAGGTTATAATCTATCCCTAAATTCCCATATAGCTAATATATCTAAATCAGCTAACTACCACCTCTTCAAAATTCGTCGTATAAGAAAAGACTTAACCCGATCTCTTACAACTGTCCTCATAAATGCACTCGTACTCTCTCGTATCGACTACTGCTCCTCACTACTTTATCATCTCCCTAATACTTCATTATCCCCTTTAAATCGTATAATTCGTGCATCTATACGAACCATTTTCTCAATAAATCGATTTGACCATTCCATTACCGACTCCCACCAACTTATATCCAACTGGTTCCCTCAAAAAAAACGTTCCATCCTACACCTTCTATCACTCGCTCATAAAGCAATATATTATACTTCTCCTCCTTATTTTACTTCCCTACTAACTCTAAGACGCCCACTGACTTCCTTACGATCAAATGCTGACATTTCCCTAATTTGCCCTCGTGTCTCATACCTGAAATACCATAAACGCCCCTTCAGTTATATGGTTCCATCCCTATGGAATTCCCTCCCTGCCTCTAGTAGATCAATCCATTCACACCCGTCCTTTATTACACACCTCAAAGCTTACATATCATCGATGTAATATATTCACTTATGTAATCATACAATATTACTATTTTTATAAATTATATTATTTTATCTTTTGTTTATTTATTTATCTATTTATTGACCCTCGTCCGGACCATTAATTAATTTTATAAAATGGGTCTTACAATATTATATAGAAGTATTCTTATATAGGTGTATCCTAATTGTGTATAAATAAATGATCGGCTCTCGTTAAAACCATGGATGCCTTAACATGAGAGCGGCTTCGAAGGGACATTAGAGCCATATATGGTTATAAGTGAAAACTTCATCTAAGTTCCTGGATGGGATCACGCACTGATACAGTCCATAAACAAACAAAAAAGAAAAATAAAGAAAGAATCATATCTATGCTTTTATCAATTTATTTTATCATTTTTATAAATACAAATATGTTTATGTGTAACTATAGTTACATATATATATATATATATATATATATATAAAACTGCCTGTATGGCTCAGTGGCTAAATCGTCACACACAAGCTGTAGGACTCAGGTTTGACCCTCGTCCGGACCATTAATTAATTTTATAAAATGGGTCTTAAAATATTATTTAGAAGTGATCTTATATAATTGTGTATAAATAAATGATCGGCTCTCGTTAAAACCATGGATGCCTTAACATGAGAGCGGCTTCGAAGGGACATTAGAGCCATAGGTTATATGCCTATATAGCCATAGGCCTATATGGTTATAAGTGAAAACTTCATCTAAGTTCCTGGATGGGATGAAAGGACTCCACCAAATAAAAATAACAATATATATATAATTTAATATATATCTATATTAGATTATTATAATAGTACATTATTAGGTACCTAATTATTATTTTTTTATTAAAATATCTATTATACAAATTATATCACAGAATTAAAGTCCGGTGTATACTGTATTCGGTGTGTACACCTACATCTATTTACTTAAAAAGATGACATGAGAATAGGAATTATATATCTTAGGAATACCTACATTACAAATTGATACCTATATTTTAGGAATATATATTTTTAATATTTTAGTTTTTTAAATGAATATTTATTTATAAATATAAATATATAATATATAAACCTATAGGAACATAGAGACCAATTATTTTTCTAAACAAATAGCGTAAATAAAAATCAAAAATCGTAAACCTATAGGAACATAGCTATGTGGTAGCTATGTAGCTATTGGTCTAGAGTCTAGACCAATGATTTTTCTAAATAGCGTAAATAAAAATCAAAATTCGTAAATTAATAATCTTTAGGAATATTTTGATTTACTATCAGCCGAGCATGTGTGTTCATAAATTACAATATATGAAGCGATATTGTGTTTAATGTTGTATTTGTAATGTACACCTTGTATTTGATTTATAATAGATTTATAATAGAACGTGTCCACCATTATAATAGGGTATCCATGTTTATCATATATAACCCATCGATATAAAGAAAGTTTATATCTTTATATCGATGATATAACCAAGGACATTGTCCAATGTCCCCGATATAACCCAAAGGGCTTTGATATAACCAAGGACATGATATAACCACAAAGTTCCCCTCAAAGTCAGTGCATATAACGGATATTAATTAGATTTGGATTTAAATCATAGGTGGCTCATATTTGTATTGTTAAATTTAAATTAACGGTTATTTAAAAAGGTAAGATATTTTAATATTTTATGTCAACATTCAGTTTAAAATACGTTTAATATAGATGTATAATTTAATATTATATACAATTTGTTTTATATTAATCTTTAATCTCACTTTTAAATATGTAAAATATATAAATTATATTATAATCTCGATATTGAAAATATTCATACATTTATATTAAATTTAGATATTTAATAAAATTACATAATTTTAATATTGTATACGCGTATATATTCCTTAGTCATATATAATACATTATTTTATTTATTATATTTCTATTAATCAATTATATTATTACTTAATATAAGTGTATCTAGTTAAATAATAAACACCCTACCATGTGCTTAAATTATATATTAATTTTATTTTATATATCATAACGCAATACATCTGTCATCAAACAGAATATATGAGGTAGGATGAGGTAGATTATAAAAAAATCTTATTTCATTAAAAATAATAACACACATTTAATATAATATGTATGTATACAATTTATAATAAATAATAACAATTCGAAATTGCTGAAATAGAAATTGATTTAGATAATTTTGAAGCAATATTTTGAAACATAATTTAAAATATATCAGACATTTAAGTAAATAATAAAGTTTATTTTGATTCTAATTTATAAGAAAATATCTTACATATATCATTAGCATGATATATATATATATATATAATTTATATTTAAAATTATGTTTCTAATACTTGCCTATACAACTTATTATTTTATAATATTTATATTATTTTATAAAATAATGTTAGATATATTAAAATCTACAAATGATATCGTTTATTATGTTTTTAAATCAATAGAAGGATTCAAGATCCACATTTTTATAAATTTGAACCAGCCTCAATATATTTTAAAATAGTTTAAAATATATATCAAGTCAGGGTAAGTTTTTTTCTAGTAACAGAATATACAGTAGATTAATAGATTAAATTATAACATTTAATAGATTACTCATATAATTACCTTTTTTCATTTTCTATCCGTCGAATTGGTGTTCATTAATTTTCATTCGATGAAATTGCCGGTTGAAACTACAAGATCTCTATTTTGAAGGATGGTAAATGGAGAAAAATCTACTACCAGCAAATTCTACAGACGGCTAATCAAAAACTATATAGATGTGAAAACGCTAATATATTAAAAAAAATATACTAAAATTAACATTTTATTATCTTAAAAAAAAACTAGTAAAATAAATAAATATTATAATAAGTAAATATTAATAAAATATTAATACGTTAAATTGATAGTATTGATAAGTTATTATGCTATCAAATATATTTTCAATTGTTATAAATGAAGGTTCTAGTAGATACATATACACTTTCGTATTGAATGACGAGTAGTAATTAAAGATCACAAATTAATATCTACAATTAAGTAATTACAATTTATTTTATGTATACAATTAAATCATCAGTATGAGTAAAGTATTATAAAAGAAAATCAAAACTTATATATATTATCACAAATTAATTTTTCCGCATATTTGATATACAAAAATAAAATATCACATGTAAATATACAAAAATGTATACGATTAACGTTGATTGATACGAGTTGATGTTGATAACAGATGAAACCAGAAAAGAAATCTCACAACCATAAGAGTCGTGCGAAACATGCTACTAAACAGGAGAAGAAGAGGATAAAGCTAGAAGAAAAGGAAGCTAATGAGAGAGAGGCTGAACTTAATCCCCCGACGCCTCCAACAAAATTAAAGATAATTATAGAAGATGAAATAAATAAAACTAAATGTCGCGTCCGAGATGGTTAGTGTTCATTATGCAATAGTCTATGTAGGTGGGCGTATATGTGGGTGGATGTATGTTTGTTTTATTATATGTAAGTAGGTGTATTTATGTTGGACTTTATGTATATGTGATACTTATTTTAGGTTAGTATATGTGTTATACTCTATATATGTGGGTGTATATGTTGTATACTATATATATGTGGGTGTATGTATTGTATACAATAGATAATTATGTGTGTTATACTATATTTATGTATGATATTGTATGTGTGCCATGTTAACAGTATTTAATGGTTAACTTCTAGCTGTAGGTAGGTGTGATTTTTTTTGTGGAGGTGTCATCTTTTATATAGGTGTGATATTGTATATGTATTTATGATATTATGTGTATGTGATGTTGTGGGTGTAGGTGTAATATGGTTTGTGCATATAGGTTATTGTATGTTTATATGTATGTATATGTATGTATATGTGTGCTATTTCATATGTAAGTGATATAATTTATAAGTATGTAATATTATCTGTGAATATGCTATATTATCATATTTAATTTGTATGTGATAATTGTTTATATCTTTATATCATATTATATATATACATCATTGAATTGCTACTGTACATAGATTTAGATTTTCTTTTATGTCAATACATTCACACTGATAATTCATTGTATAAATTACTTAAATATGGTTACCTTCTACCCTTAATTACTACTATAAATTTGTGATAAATACCATCTCTAATTAAATATTTCATTAAATCAGTGTGAACTTTTATATCTATAAATGGGAGGGAATAATAATAATTATATTATAAATTTTATATATTATTATTTTTTATAATACTATATATATATTAATATTGCTCTAGAAATATTTAGTTTACATGTTTAGTAATAATGTAAAATATTGGAAAAGTATCAATATAATATGTAATTTGTGATAAATTAACCGGGCAACCCAGAAACCATAAATCGCAAAAATGTAAAAACCATAAATATATATTAATACTATCAGATTTAAAATAAAGAGTATAAATTCAACACTAATATATATATATATATATATATATATGTGTGCATGATAGGTACATATACTTAACATATTCTCTATCCGTTAAACAGTGTGCAACCCAGAAGCGAAGCCGGGCCCTAAGATGATAATCAAAGATGAAACGGTTAGTTGTTTACTTCCAGTAGTTCATATAACTATAGTTTCATGTCATCAGTGTCTGATATACATACTAGAGTTTCATGTTTAGTGACCTCGTTAAATATGAAATGTGATGCATGCACACTAAGGGTGATCAATAAATTGTATGTGTTATGGATAATGAAGAGAAATTCATAACACCTCATATACAGGGTAATAATATTTCTACTAATTGTGTCTACATAATTAAGAGAAATTCATAACACCTCATATAGAGGGTAATAATATTTCTACTAATTGTGTCTACATTTTTGAGTAAATAGGATAGTTCGAAAATTCGTCAAATTTAATATGGAGAGAATTCAATATTACTAATAATTTTTATTTATCTATGAAATTATAATAGAACATGTGATCATATTGGAAAATTCTATTAACAAATATCCTGGAATTACCATGAAATAAACGAAATTACTAAAATAAAAAAAATATCATAATAAATAAAATAAAATTTTTTGCTTCACTTTTTGTAATATTTTTTAGTAACAAAATCATGTCTAATAGAATTTAAACCATAGATATACAATATGTTAGAATGAAGGTGTCGTAGCTTTAACGTATATTTCCATGTCTTTATTTTTCTATTATAATTTCAATACAATATTTTACTAATTTTATATACGCTCTATTGAATGTTTTGCACATGTCTTATGTCTTATAACATCTAAACTTAACCTAAAATCACATTCCCACATTAATTGTTTCATAAATAAACGCAAGTAAATCTCAAATACTAGTAATGGTCGTTGATAATATGCACATAAAAAAATACATTAAAATATATGTTGTAATATTTAATTTCATAATATCAGATAGTTTTCCGAGTGTATTTAAAATATCATCTAAGTGTATGTATATATCTATTGTATAAAGTAATATATATATATATATATATATATATATATATATATATATATATATATATATATATATATATACATATATATATATATAATAATATATTAAAGTATTTATTTCTTTGAAATGGGAAAATATAATATAAATAATTGTAAGGAATATAATTATTTGATAAAGTAAATATAGGTTAGGTGTGTTTATGATTGTTAATAGATATATAATTAGCAAGTTTTCTCTACTGAAACATTGAAAACATAATTATTATTTAACTAATATACATAATATTTTGAATTGTGAAATAACAAAAAATACCATTAATTTTATTTTCTACATATTTATGTTTTAATAAATTATCATTATTTTCTCAGAAAATAACTATTCTAGTATATATATATATATTATACAGCCAATATTAAAGATCCTCTAGATGTAATATGTCGTATTAACTTATAAAATCTCTAGATTAAAATTAATAATGTTACATTTATTCTATATAAAATATTCAATATATACATATATAAATATTATTTATTAATATAATAATTCACAGATAAATATTATTAATACAGGTTCTATTATTTATGAATAGCATTCGGTACACAGTGTTTGAATTCATCAACTATCTCACGAATTCGTAAAACGCAATAGGTATCAAATAATATGTTTTGGTAACATAAATTCATATAAGAGTGTTTAGCCACTTTTTTTGTTAAAATTTGCTTTTTCATAAATGTATATTTCATAATTCAACATATTCTATTGTTTTCTCTGACAAAGCACCTTACACCGTACAGCAGTCTACGGAGCCGAAGCTGACACAGCATCCGAGAAAGAAGATGCAACCTCACTGCTCCAATGCTCAGGAGCATAACCGCCAGCCGAATAAGAAGATGCAACCTCATTGCTCCAATGCTCATCAGCATAACCGCCAGACAGGTAAGAATATGCAACCTCACTGCTCCAACGCTCAGCAGCATGACCGCCAGACGAGTAAGAGGACGCAACCTCCCTGCTACGACGTTCGCGAAAGGATCTTAGCCGCGGAATATCCGGTCTTCGAACGCATCGCCCCGTTGAGCCTTCCGCGGAACGTGTGGCCCGCCATCGCGGCGGGGCCGGACACCTGTTGCGGCGGCGGTGGCAAAGGAAAGACGCCGTGCCACACTCTGGATACTTTGAGTCAGATGCTCGCGAACGGTCTACAACGAGATAACGATGAGAACCCGGCCGGTAGTACGGCTGCGTTCGAAGCCAAGGTAGTGAAACCGAGGCCGTCTCCTTCGGCTTACCTGCTGGATCAAACTAACGTGGCCTGCGCTAAGGCGGAATGTCTGAACCTCAATAAGGTTTGCCATCTCTACGCACACTTACGATATGCGATATGTTTAACTTACTCGTCGTGAATAGTGCTATACTATTAATGACATATATATATATATACTACCCCGACCCAAAGCTAGGTGTGGTTCATCATACTACTAACCACTGCCCTACAGTATATGGTTAGGGTACGGTTAGTAGTGGGTTAGTGTGGCCTGATGCATAACGACTTAATAGTGTGCTTCATTCGTATATCAGATATATATAATTATTATGGTATGTCGAAAGTAAATCATGTTTAACCTTTTTTAATAACACAGATTTACAAATATATATATATATATATTAGTATCATATTAGTATAAATATTTATTTAACATATACAATTTAAAAATATATAAAATATGAAAAAATTGTTCGATTGAAATAAAATTTAAAATTTACTTAAATTTTAATATCCATTTAAGTGTACATTAAAAAATAATAATTTATTTACAACATATTTATTAAGATATTTAAATTTTTTTATAATCCATTTTTTTCTTCATTTTAATATTTACAATTATATTATAATTTATTTACATCAATATAATGGATTTAAATATGATGATAACTTAAATGTTCATATACAGTATTTTATTATTTTTTATTATTGTTTCATTTACTAATTATATTACAACGAATGCTAACACATGAATCATTATTAGTATATATACTTTTACTAATATTTATATCTCTACATGAACATATTGGAGTTATCGATTAAATAAGTTAGGCTTTCACTGATCCTCTATAAATATATGATAAACATAGTATGTCTATAAACTGACTTCATCTATTCATATTTCCAAGAATTTTTATTTATGTATATCCATAGTAAAATATTTAATTATATAATATATAGATTCTTTATTTATAATGTATACTTTATCTATAATAAATATTAATATAGTACATTTGATATATTTTATATCTATACACCATTATGGAATTTGTTAAATTTATTTAAAATACATATATAATTATTAAATCTAAATATAAACCTAGGTGAAAATATATGTCACATGTGTGGTTTTAGTAAATTGTATTCTCATAAACTGTACATTAACCCCGCCCACCATTACATTAACCACACCCTCACACACCGTTAACCACACATACAGACGTGTTATATGCATGATTCATCGCACTAATTAACCCCCGTTCCCCCTCCGCTACCCCACCCGCAGATAAACGTCGTACACCACTGCAGTCGAGACGCGATCGACGAAGCCGACAAGAGCGTAAACATCCGCTTGAGCCGCCACCTAGCGTCGGACGTACAGCAAAGTCTAGACGCAGTCATCGCCGCCTCCGCGTGCACTGACGACAGTGACCTCGTCGAACTTAACATCGACAACCTACGACCTCTAATCATAGGCTTCAAGGAAATGATCACTAAGCTGAACGTGCAACCGGCCGAAGAGGGTGCCGTCGCCGATGTAAACGGCGGGGTTAAAGGTCGCGAGGTAGTGGTGGAGGCGCCCGAAATACCCGCACCCGCCGAGAAGAGAATCAAATACATTCACGTGACGCGTAACATGTTGCTGGACGTCGGCAACACCAAGTACTACGCGCCGGCGTCGATGCGTCCCGAAGCTCGCAACAAGAGCGAGTACGACGTGATTAAACCGGCGGCGCCGCACGACCTCGAACCTTCCCACGACACGTTCCACGAGTTCGTAGAGGGTCCGGGCACCAAGTTTCCCAAGGGTGACGCCTGCTACCTGCCTAAGGTGAGGATGGCCGAACGTTACTACGACAGCGACGACGATAATGACTATCCGGAGTTGACCATCAAACAACTGTTGGACTGTTTCCCGAGACGGGTCTGCTAACCTACAGGGCACGATGCACGCGTACCGGTGTATACATGTGTACGATGTAAACTGTGTACATCTGTAGCGTATTTCTATAATAAAAGTTCATGAAAATGACTCTCATTTGTTTATTTTATTCAATAAATGTGGAGTTATCTCTTTGTGTAATCAACGTAAGGACATATGTTTTCTATCTATTCAGTAATATATATTGTTTTTCATCGCAGTACAAGTATTTCCGGACATCATTTCCATAGATTATTGCTTAAAAGTAGTTTTCTAGCAAGTTTCAATGGTTATCTTACAAGCATCACTAATCCTAATCATTATTTTAAATTTTTTTTAAATAAAATTATGAACAACTTAAATATAACTTATATTATAGAATTTGATAAACTTTCTGATTATATCACTTTTATTATAATAGAATCAAAATAAAGAACTCATTATACCTAGACTATTTATTGCTTACTACGACACGTATCATACGATATATGTAAAAACTATTACTCTCACTCGTATTCTTGGATACATTTCGAATACAGTTCCCAACTAATAACCAATCATACATTATATAAGTTATAAAAATGGTCAGGGTTAGTTAACTCACAATAGTTTTGAGATTTAATGCGGAGTATTTCAATAGAAATATATTAATTTTAAATTTAAATTAAAAATAATAAAACATTTGATCGGTTGATTGATAGGTATCACTCTGTTTCGAGTAATACTATCCGGCATCATATAGTGAGAATGTCAGCATTAAATTTATGGAGCTAGATAATTTATGGACATTATTGCAGGCAAGTTGTAGTAAGTAATATATACTATATTTTTCTAATTTGTAAAATAATATAGTTTATTTTATTCCTTTGAAACATCTAATAATAATATAGTATTTATTTTGTTTTTTAAAAATAAAATCAAAATATAATTTCGTCACAGCATAGGTAAAAATATTTTTTTGATAATAAAATTATATTTATTGCGATAGGATATTATATTGTTTGAAGAATGAATTAATTCATTTAATATATGAATTGATCAACTGAGATATAATATTTATTAATATTTGCCTGTTCAATGATGATTGTACTATTAATGAGGGTCGGCCAAACATGATTTTTGAAATAAATATATTGTTTAGTAAAAATTATATTATATAAATATCAGTAAATTTAATATATTATCTTTAAAATATTATAGGGATTAATGCATACAAGTAAATATCAGTCATAAAATAAGTATTTATAAATATAAGATTATAATAATTCATTAAAATGATAAAAGTAAAATATTTATAATTTTTTTTAAAACCTTAAGCTCTATATTTTCAAACTTAATTTTTATTCTTTGAACACGAATAAATATTTATCTATTTGATAATAATCTCACAGAACATAATTATATAAATAACTCTTCATATATGCTAACATTATAACTTATATATTTATTATAACTTATATACTTATATTTTTCTATAATTATAGACAGATTTCCATCTTTCCACAAGTTTCAAAATACTTCGAAAAGCTGATAGTAAATAGAATAATCTTATTTTAATCGTCAACGTTTATATTTAAACTTCTGATATGAATATGAGTTATAGTAATCATTCATTAGTGTTATGATAACATTATGTTGAACACTCACTTTATATTTTATATATATAAACTCGAGTGTGTAAAAATATAAATAACAAATATATATATATGTATTAAAAATAAGTCTAATCGTATAGAATATGTGACTATTATAATTATATTTACTATTTATCAACCTAAATGTATCATTAATTATATCGTGCATTTATTATATTTGCATTCATTCTAAACTTCTTATACGAGTCAGATATTTTTAATTATCTAGCAATTTATTCGATTTTGAGATAGAAAATTACTAATGAGTAAAGTTATTTTGGTATTCTTGAATAATTTCCAATGTTTTATCATTAGTAATAGTGATATTATCGGTAATTTTTAATAAGTTATAAAATTATATGAAATAATATTTAAAAGTCTATATAAACTTTTTGACCAATCACATAAAAAATATACGCGATAGTTTGCTTGTATATCTAACATGTATGATATTATTCATATACAAGAATATCACTCGTAATTAACTAGGTGCGATATTTTAGTAGATATGTGGTTACAGTAAAAGCTTTCACACTTACATCGTTGATAATAGCAAAGCTCAATATACACGGTCAAGCAATATCTGACAAACATTTTATTGATTTATTAGGAGACGCCCATTTTTAATTGGTTATATTTATACTTCTTTGTTATTTACATACAATTTATTTAAATTTGTCATATAATATACAATTACATATATACTTATTTAACCTAGAGACTAATTTAATACATTTAATGATTAATATTTATAATCATTATTAAAAAAAAATAATTACTTTTAGATACGTATAATGCTAAATACATTCAATAATGTATTATATTATAAATATTTTAAAATATTTTTAATATATTAAATTAATTTAAAATTATTTTCAAATTAAAATTCGAATACAATATAATTTATATAAATTGTATGTATATTTTATAAATATATATATATACACTATTGTTAATATATTAAATGGTATTAAAATAATAATAATAATAATATACTTGTATATTTTTATAATTACACATGTGCATTATGTGATTGTGGCATTTTGTTATTATGATCAACTAATGAGAGAGAATGAGATTTTTTTATATTGATGCTATTGTAATAAAATTAGTATTGGTATCATATTAAATTCTATAATATAAGTCATATTTTAGTTTCTTTTAAAACAAAATTTATTATCTAAAATACTGTAAGAATTTGATTACAATATAATAATTATTATGAAAAATAGAATTTATTATAACAAGAAATATGCCTATTCAAGTTTACTAAAGTAATAATGCACCCATTTCTAAATAATATTAATATTATTAATAAATGTATGCATATAATTGATATTTCTATTGTAACAAATACATAAAATAATAATATGATTTTAAAATTAATTTGTATCTGGTTTCTATTTACCAAAGACATTAACATATTATTAATATTTAGGATATAATTAAATACCCATGTTTACTATAAGCTTTGGTGAAGTGACATATTACAATTTAATTGGCTTAAAGTGACCTTATATCTGACTGTCTATTTTGGTCTTTTATAATAATATGCCAATTTGAGTGTTCTATAATAATTAGAATTGTTGATACTAGTGATGAAAATGATGCTCAAATCTAAAGCATGATGCAGTCTCAGTTACCTAAAGTCTCAACTCGGCTCAGGCTCGTTTTGTTATAGTCTCAGCTCGGCTCGGGCTCGTTTTTTTTCCGAAAATGAAAGTCTCGGCTCGGCATCAATAACCAAATTTCTCGGCTCGGTATTATTTACACCACTAGATGAAATTTACATTATTATTCACTGAATCGCGAAGTTGGCGCAGATTATTTTTTTAAAATTTTAAATGTAAATGTGAAATATATAAAAATTAGTATTCAAATGTAATTTCAAAAAAACACCATTTCGACTCGGTAATGTTATTTAAAAGTCTCAACTCGGCTCGGGCTCATTTGGCTAGAGTCTCGGTTCGGCTCAGGCATGTTTGGCAAGAGACTCGGCTCGATGCGGGTTCGTTTTTTTCCGAAAATGAAATTCTCGACTCGGCATTAAAAACTAAAAGTCTCGGCTCGGCATCAAAAGCTCGTCATCATTTACATCATTAGTTGATACATATCATCTTGCTTATTTCATTTACATTCACACACATCGCAAGACAGAAACCTGCTTAATAGTTCTACTATAATATACTAAATATATATGATATAAATAATAGAAAATGTAATAGTTAATAATATACTTATGATTATAATCAATAATTAATATTTCGCATATATTACAAGTTTTATAATAATGGAGATATAAAACGTGGCTATTATTATGTTTAGTATTTGATCAATAATCAATTAATATACTTGAACATATATTCTATATTTGAATTAATAATGGATTCTATATTAAATACATAATAATATTTTTATGTATTAATAACTATTCAAGAATATATATTGTTGTGAAAATTAAATTATGTAATTTAACTAATATATATATGTGGATTTATTAATATTTACAAATAGATTATTATTGATACCAAAATAAATTCAAAGAATAGTGAAATTGTTGATTATTTATTATTCGATAAATAAATGTATTTGATCTTTCTTATATCCATGGTTTAAAATGAGTCTGTTGTAATATTAATATTAATAGTAGGAATAGTAATAGTAGTAGTAATAGTAAGAGTAGTAGTAGTAGTAGTAGTAGTGGTAGTGTTAGTGGTGGTAGTTGTAGAAATAGTAGTGGTAGTGATAGTGGTAGTAGTTGTAGAAATAGTAGTAGTAGTAGTAGTAGTAGTAGTAGTAGTAGTAGTAGTAGTAGTAGTAGTAGTAGTAGTAGTACTAACTTGTAAGCATTATCAGTGAACGCTGGTGGCCCGCAAACACACACAAGTCTTCGTTGTTCCGACTCTCCTCTCTCCATCAACGAATCGAGGTGTGAAGCATTTATACGACCGTGATGACCTGTCCAGCAGGAAGATGGCGATGACAGTATATAGGTGACCTTGAACCTGTGGTAGAACAATGATCGTAAATTTAAATTTGACGACATATAAATTCTACCCTATTTTATGAGTTTTAGTCACTGATTAAGTTAATGTTTGTGTTGTTTCAACAATTGCATAGTTAACAACCTCTAAATGTTGATATATTTATATCTAAATTTATTTATTAGATAAGGTAATATATATAAGAAAATATATATAACCTATATATAATTAATAATTGATTAAAATTCGAACATTTAGTATTTTTTTAATTTATTTCATATATTAACATTAACTCATGTTGTTTACAGATTATTTTATTTAAATACTAATTACATACTTGGGATATGTCAGTCTTCAATTAGTGGATTGTTTAATTTTGTTGATTATTTTTTTATATATTTATTATATATAATAAATATTCTATGCAATTATCAATTAAAAATTGGTACTATAGTACCATAACAATTTGTTTATATAAAGGTTAGTAGAAATGAAAATTATTCAAATTATAAAATAATAAAAAAAATATTGATTAATATATGACAATATATTTTAGTATAATTATATATCTAGTATATTAACGGTATAATATATTAGTATATTATTTATTATCAAACTAGAATATTAACAATAACAACATTTATAAAAATTACTTTTAATAATTAAATACTTCAATTATTTTTCCCAAAATAAAAATGATAGTAATATACTACTATAGTTAATATAATATATATATTTACATATAAATGAATGCAATTGAATGATGACTGCACTCCCCTTAATATATTTTGTATATAATCAAATTAAGCAATTAAAGTAAAACCGTGAATTTTCTTTGGATAATTGCTCAAGTTCTTTTTTCCAATAAATATCTTTTTCAGTTTTCATATAATATAATAAATTCATATCACTGAAAATAGGAAAATAATTATAAATATATATATATATATATATATATATATATATATATATCATAATATAACAATGGTATATAAGCTAAGAACAAATCTCACAGTTAAATATTGCTAGAAATACTACTAATGATAACTATACTCAAATTGCCAACGTAATTACTACAGCAACTCAAAACATCTTAGGGAAATATCGATTCAAGAAACAATCATGGATCACGGATAACATTCTCGACCTATGTGATATAAGAAGAAGCCTGAAGAACACTAAACGACTAAACGATACAGAAGCATAAAGATACAGGACCATACACAACAAGTTAGAATGAGTATGAAATTGGCAACAGAAGAATGGCTCAAATCACAATGCATACAAATCGACAATAACCTTAAAAGAGGAGTTCATAGTAAAAGAGCTTACAATACAATTAAGTCTATAAGTCACACTAAATCTAAAACAACTTCGATAATCAAAGATAAATATGGTGTACCCCTCGCTGATGATTCATCACGACTACGCAGATGGAAAGAATACTGCAAAGATCTCTACAATCACCCTATTGAACCTGACTTAGAAATACTTGATGATTTAGTAAAGGTCAATAACGATGAATGACTACCGATTCTAACAGTTTAATTAGCGATAAAAAGCCTAAAGAGTGGGAAACACCTGGTATTGATAATATTACTGATGAATTAATTAAATCGGGTGGACCCATAATTAACAGAATCTTCAGAGAATTGTGTCAACAAATATGGGAAACTAAAGTATGGCCCAAATCACGGACTGCATCGCTAGTAATACAAATACCAAAGCCAGGAAATCTAAAGATATGCTGTAACTATAGAACTCTCAGTCTGATAAGCTACCCAACCAAGATACTACTCAGAATTAATTTGACAATGCAAGATACACTAACATATCATGACTCCACTACATGTACTGGAAGTAGACCTATCAGCAATCTTCATTATTCAGACAACATATATCGCATCGCATGTTCATCTAATAAACTACAATAATGTACAGACTCGCTAGCAAAACGTGCATCTAGATATGGAATGGAAATATTTGAGAGTAACATTTTAGTCAATGATCCTGATCCGAATAAAGGTAATAGTAATAAGAACAAGTCAAATCGTTTAAATATCTCGGGGTTACACTAACAGACAATGCTAATAGCAAAATTGAAAAAGCAATAAGAATTGCTACAGCCACATCCATAATGGTAAGATTGGAAATGATCTGGAGAAGTAGAGAAATAAGTTTTAAAATTAAATTCAACCTCATCCATTCTTTTGTACGGCTGCGAAATAGAGTCTATTCTCAAAGAATCTAAGAAACGATTGAATGCTTTTGAACCTAAGTCATATAGAAGAATGCTAAACATCACATATAGAACCAAAAATAAATGTATATATAAATGAGGAAATTATATCTAGAATTGGTTCATATGAATGTGTTTTACAGAAAGTGAAAAGGAGAAAAACAAGTTGGTTTGGCCATGTGCCTAGACATGACACATTGGCTAATATTTACAAGATCGTGTTGAAGGTACAAGTAAAAGAGATAGACCTAAAAAGAATTGGATTTGGGAATAGTTAACTAGTTATATAAGCTAATCTCATAAAGTTACAGATATGAATTCCAAAATATGGGTACATATTTTAAATTTTCAAATATTTGTGTTTATATTTTATACAAAAAGAGTAATGAGTAACCAATCGTATTTCATGTATATGGCATTGTGGATCACAGTGAACATGGGTACAACACCTGTACCGGCGGCTACCAGCACTAGCCGGCTACAGGAGCTCAGTCTCGAGCTGTCGAAACTACCGAACGGTTGACTTAGTCGGACGGTATCGCCTGGGGGGGGTTATTTAATAGGTTAGTGGTGGTAGTGGTGGTGGTGGTGGTGGTGGTGGCAGTAGTGGTGGTGGTGGTGGTTGTGGTGGTGGGAATAGTTGTAGAGGTAGTGGTTGTGGTGGTGGTGGTAGTGGTGGTGGTAGTGGTGGTAGTGGTAGTGCTGGTAGTGTGGTGGTGGTGGTAATAGTGGTAGTGGTGATGGTGTTGGTAGTGGTAGTGCTGGTAGTAGTAGTAGTGGTAGTGGTGGTGGTGTTGGTAGTGTAGTCATTGTAGAAGTAGTGATGATGGTAGTTATAGATGTGTTGATGATGATGATAGTTGTGGTGGTAGTACTATTAGTGATAGTTATGGTGGTGATGGTATCAATGGTAGTTATGTTGGTGGTGGTAGTTGTGCATGTAGTTATGGTGGTGGTAGTGCTTTTAGAAGTAGTGATAGTAAAGGTAATGTACTGCAGTGGTGGTGATAGTGGTAATGGTGCTAATTGTGATAGAGGAGTAAAAGAGTAGTGAAGGTAGTAGTGAATGTACATGGGTGTGTGTGTGTGTGAGAGTCACACAAGTGTGTGTGTGGGTGTTGTGAAGATCGCGAGTAAAGTAGAAAGTGACGTACTAGATATGGTGTCGTTACGCGATGATATCACATTACTACTATGATGTAATCGTGTAACTAGGCCCGCCGTTAGCTATCCGATTACAGAACACTCGCGCACAGAATTACTTACCGATCGCTATTTGGGATTGAGAGACAATGGTTAATTATGTAATAGGTTAATTATGTAATAGGTTAATTATATAATAGGTTAATTATGTAATAGGTTAATTATGTAATAGGTTAAATATTTAATACGTGTTAATTGAATGTGTTTATTTTATTATTATATAAAGATGCAATTTATAGATATTACTTGAATTTATTTTTTTCAATTAATACATATTTATATTAATGCATTTAGATGTATGCTCGTGTACATATTCTTATTGTGGCGGCGGTGGTGGCGGTGTATTATTGCTATAAGGCTAAACTAAGGCTAACCTATTTGTAGTTTGCCCACTGTTTGTGTCAAACTTCCCTCGGGATATATTTTGATCATCAGACAAAGACAGTTTCCACTCTTCTGTATATCTGTGTATGTGTGTGTATTTGTATTAATGTGGGTGTATGTGTGTGTATGTGTGTGTAGTTATATATTGAGCTGGTTCATGAGCATGTTATATACTATATATTTAACAAATATTTTCGCTTATATATATAACTTATATCATATATAAGTTATATGTATATTTTATTTTAATAAATGTAAAATTTGCTTTAAATCATTGAATACTAAGAGGACTAGCCCAGTGAGAGAACATAGAAGTTGTAACAAAGAACTTGTAACATAGAACTAATAGGACATTTTATAATGGTATAGAAATAAAATAAATGTTATTTTTTTAATATTTATATGATAGCTATTATTAATAGACTATTATACATTATTTAAGAGAATATGTCTACATATGGTTATTATATAATAAATAATTTTATTATGGTAGTAAATAGTTATTAATTCTGATAAATATATATATATATATATTTCTAGGAATGTTCTTTACATACATATATATTTAAAAAAATATTATTTTTAAATATTATCCAATTATTTTACTAATATTAATATATATGTAAATGTATATCTATAACATATAGGTATAATTAATCTAAGAAAAAAATGTTTATGAAAAAAATGGGTTATATAAGTTGTTTTTTATGAAATGTTATAATAATAATTTTATAAAAAATAAATTATTATTTAATTTTTGTTACTGTATTTTATATATTTTAAATTGTATGTGATAACTAATTATTTGTCACATTATTTGATACTAATTATTTATGTTTCTACGAAACATTAACTATTATTCGCATTCAATATACTATTGTAATTATATTTACTGATATACGTATGAAGCATATTATGATTTGTTGACAATCCGGCAAAGTGTGCAGTGAAGATGATAAGCATGATAAGCACACTGTGGACGTGTGTGTGTATGCTTATGTTCGTGTAATGTTACAGTCAATGTTCACTATCGAAATGTTTCAAATAATTTCAAAGTATTTCGATCAGTAGACGGTATTTTAAAACCTATCGAAACTAATGATGTGAAATATAAGTGTACGTTGTTATATATTAGTATATTTTTTAAATTTTTACTTTATCGTTAGCCGCGTAAAATATTAAATAATAGTAATTATTAATATCTCGTTGTTATATAATATATATATATATATATACAAATTATTGTATTATTATTGTAATTTTGTAGTAGTTTGTTATAGTGTATTTTATTTGTATATTATATATTGAAAAAGGGGTAACATTGTATATTGCATACAAAGTGTTTAACTAATATGTTTGATATCATTGGTCGTGAAGTAAGGATGCCTTTATCACATATATTATCCTCAAGCATCGATCATTACAAATATGTACTGTCGATATATCATTCATTTCTGGAGAAGAATGGTTTTATCTTGCTTTATCTTATTTTGTTTATGGCATCTCTCAAATTTAATAATATTGCTATTGTAACTGTTATTATTATAGTTTTTATTTTTATTTTAATTAATTCTTTTATTTAATAAAATTTATTATAATTCTCCTCGTAATTGTATGTGGGTAAACATCTCGACAAGCTTCTTCTTTCTCCCTGACTAAATTGCTTAATCTGGTATTATTATTAATATTATATATATTTTCTTATTATTATTTGTTGCTATATAAAATTATCTATTATATAATTCAACTTGTTTGCATTAATTATTAGAAAACTTTAAAGTTTACGAAAAGGAAAACTAATTCAACAATTTTTATATTTAAAATGTGTTCTGTTAATGAATAACATATAACTACATGACTATTTATTATACATTATTATATAATATATTCATTAAAATTAATAAATATTAGTGTAAATTATTATAAAAATATATATATAAATTATTACAATAATAGCGTTTGTTCTATTAGATTATATTTATTTACAGTTCATTTGTATATATCTATTACATTATATTTATTTATAAAAGTGAGTATTTGAATATCTACTGTTGAATAATAAGAAACTATTTAAACATCTCCAGTAGTTGTTATCCTTCTCATTTTTAGTAGCATTACAAAAAGAAATGTATAAGGCTTACATGAAATCGTGTAATTCGATTTTGTACGCAAAACATGAAAAGAGTCACCAACATAGGTTCAATTTTCGGCATAATGTGTTGTTTATAATGTAAATTTATATCAAACTATATACTTTTAAAATGTAAAATAATATATATTATTAATTTAATTTGATTATAATATGAAACATATGTTTTAAATTATCAGCTCTATGGTGAAAACTAATTGTTCGTTATTAATATATAACAAATCAATATGATATGTTGGTTTTAAAATCTATACTTATTTATGTGGTGAGTAAAAGCTAACTTATATGGCATGTAATTTAATAGAATAATGACAAAATTGTAGTACGTAATCCTTAGTAAACCTAAATCTATTTCAGTGATTTAGATATTACTGCAGAGGTTGCGGAAATACTACTAATTGTGTTTCATAGATAGGGCATCGTATTATTACTTTGCAAAATATTAGCTAATACTGAAAGCAAATTAAAACTATTAATGTAAAAAAAACTTATTATTTCATTTATATATTTTTTAATTTGTTATATGATAATTTAAAAAAATTATATTATTAATATTATTAAAAATTATTATTTATTAAGATAACCGAAAATATTTGTTTTAATGTTGTATATTAATTAATTAATTTATTTAAAAAAAATATAGAGATAAATATTCAGTCAGAAAATAAACAGATTAACATATATATATATATATATATATATATATATATATATATATATATATATTCTATAGGGTATGTAGCAAGTCATTCACCATTTCATAGTTTACCCTGTAAATAGGTGGCAGATAGGTCTATTCATACTATGTTCACAATTCTATTAATTGAATCAAGTTATTTTTGGATATTATATATATAATATATACTTGTATACTAATATAAAAAGATATTTATAATATATAGCCTATTGTGTAATTATTCTATAGAAATAGTATTTTTACTATTATTAAAAATAATATTTATGAAATATAGCAAATATATATGTATTTATGAAATATATGTATTTATGAAATATATATATATATATATATATATATTAATATATATGTAAATGTTCTTTTTATAATGCAATCAAAATTAATAATATAGCTATCATTTAATAAACTTGTGTTTATATTCATAGCATTTATATGTTCACTGTTAGTATAAAAAAAGCCCTGGGCTTTGGTATAAAGTCATTATTTCAAGAAAACTGAGTTTGAATTTTGGCAGCAATGAAAATACAATATGATTATTTATGATTATACATTTGTAGTTATAGCAGTAGAATAAATATAATAGGTAAGGTTTGTAATGTATAATATAAATGTATAAAATATAAGTGATTAGAAAATATATAAAAAATACAAAATAAAATATACAGCTAAAATAACTGATATTATCAAGTACATTAACTAATAATAATAATAATAAATAAAAATTAGAGTAAATAAATTTATATGAATATATGTAATGTATATAAATAAATGTAAGTAAATTAATATAAAATGATCCATAATGAAAAATGTAAAAAATAAAATTATTTTTCAAAACAAAGTGAATTATAGCTGTCACTTGTAATTGCTATATCATTGGTCAGTAAGATCACATGGTATAGGATTATAAACCTTATAATATATGCGTGTAATTGTTTTGAATTCGGTAATATATAAGATTTAATAATAAACGCAGTCAAATATATTTGTATAAGTTAGGTACCTAAGTTAAATAATAAATAAAATAATTCGAAACAACTCTCATATTAAGGAATCCATGATTTTTTACAAGAGCCGATAATATATTTATACACAATTATCTTAGTTCTAAATATTATTTTAATTCGTAATGTAATGGTATGGATAGGCTTTATTATATATCCAAAAAACACATGTCATTTATAAATAATTGACTGTTTTCATAAATAATTTGTTTGTAACATAGATTAGTATTATGAAATAAAAAAAAATTAAAAATACAAATTTATTTTCACCACAAAAGGTGCGTGCATCCCACCTTTGATTACCAATTATTTCAATATCGAATTCGATAGCGTATAAATATAATAATAAATGAATACTCGCTAAACGCGATGATAGATCCACTATCACCGCTACGACTACACTATCAAACTCATAGTTATACGATGGTATTATTAGTGTATCGATAGGGGTATCTTAGTATAAGCTAAACATAGCTTCTGGGTATCTTTCCGATTAGTATAGCCAATATTCGGTAAATAAATTCATTCATTCATTCATTCATAGTATCGACTAGTGTTGTAAATGATGCTAAAATCTAAAGCATGATGCAGTCTCAGTCTCAGTTACCTAAAGTCTCAACTCGGCTCGGGCTCGTTTTTTTTCCGAAAATGAAAGTCTCGGCTCGGCATCAAAAACCAAAAGTCTCGGCTCGGCATCATTTACATCACTAGTATAGACGCATTGATAGCACACAGGTCGGGGGTCGAGCTTACCTGGTTCATCTTTGTAGGCTTGGAACATGGACGAGGCTTCTGACGATACGGTCTGGACGCCGCCGGCGCTGGTCTTAGTGGTCTTAGTGGACGGCAGTAGTTGACCGCAGCACACGCTGTACGGATTGCATAACAGCGTGCCTGGACGAGATGTTGCGTAATAGCAAAGCGATGATGTAACGATGGGGCGATGATGTAAGAGTTACGCGATATAGAGAGATAGATTAGGTACGTTGATTAGATATAAACGTGTGTTGATTATGAAATAATAGATTGCATAACAGTGTATTAGGAGGAATTGTTTTGCACAAGAATTATCGTAAGCGATTACATAAAAATGAAGCGATGATATAAGGGTTACGCGCGATATAGAGATAGATAACTGATAACTGGTATGCTGCAGCATACCAGTTATCAACCATGGTTAGATCTAAACGTGCTCGGATTATAATATAATAGATGTGTAATATATTTAATATAGTATTTATTATCTACTTAATACTATAATACAATAATACCTAGATAGATTTAAAGTTATTATAATAAGTGTAGTAATTATTGATCGTAATCTTTTCTACGTATACTGTTAATATGCGATTATAATAATATATTTGAATCTCAATATAAATATGTTATTTCAACGCAATATAATGTAGATTAAGAGTATTTATATTTTGTAAATATGTTTTTATAAATTATAATATTGAAAAAAAATTAATTTCATGTTGTGATATATACTTACTATTAAAATATAAATAATTATTAACAAGTACAAAAAGAGCATATTTAATTATTATCTAACAGTTAAATACAACAAATATATTAATAATATAATTATATATATAATTGTTTAAATAAATACATGTAGATAATATTTATTATAATTTTGTAGAAAATAATTATATATTCTTAATAATGTAATTGTTAGTAAAATGATATGATTTGAGTATATAAAAAATTATTAAAATTATTTTCTAACAAAAAAATGTTTACGGCTAGTTTATCGAAAAATTGATTGACTACTATTTGTAACAGTTCTATGGTACTGTTACAATAGTACCATAGATTGTAACTAGCTGCATGCTTATTACTGTTTAAAACTACTACTACTACTACTACTACTACTACTACTACTACTACTACTACTACTACTACTACTACTACTACTACTACTACTACTACTACTACTACTACTACTACTACTACTACTACTACTACTACTACTACTACTACTACTACTACTACTACTACTACTACTACTACTACTACTACTACTACTACTACTACTACTACTACTACTACTACTACTACTACTACTACTACTACTACTACTACTACTACTACTACTACTACTACTACTACTACTACTACTACTACTACTACTACTACTACTACTACTACTACTACTACTACTACTACTACTACTACTACTACTACTACTACTACTACTACTACTACTACTACTACTACTACTACTACTACTACTACTACTACTACTACTACTACTACTACTACTACTACTACTACTACTACTACTACTACTACTACTACTACTACTACTACTACTACTACTACTACTACTACTACTACTACTACTACTACTACTACTACTACTACTACTACTACTACTTCTACTACTACTACTACTACTACTACTACTACTACTACTACTACTACTACTACTACTACTACTACTACTACTACTACTACTACTACTACTGCTACTACTACTACTACCCTGTACGTCACGTTGCAGGTACACGTGATACCCGATAGTGTTGCCGACGTAGATGTTAGCGGGGGCGGTGAAGGTAAACAGATTAGTGTCGGCACTAGACGGAGCTATCGAAGTGAGTGTGAAGTCTTTATAGGTGATATCTGTTGGAGAGAGAGAGAGATGGGGTTAGAGGTGGGGCTAGAGGTGGGGCTAGAGGTCACGCTAAGATGGGGCTAGAGGTGGGGTTAGAGGTGGGGCTAGAGGTGGGGTTAGAGGTGGGGCTAGAGATGGGGCTAGAGATGGGGCTAGAGGTGGGGCTAGAGCTGGGGCTAGAGCTGGGGATAGAGGTGGGGCTAGAGGTGGGGCTAGAGGTCAGGAGAAGATGGGGGAGAACATAAGTGTGTTGTTACGCGCAGATATATTAAGTAAGCTATGTTATAATTATATAGTAACGCGTATAGATAATTAAATTAATAAATAAATATAATGTATTCGGTCGTAAACGTCGTAGAGTATATATCATCGGTAGTAAGCGTCGTAGAGGTCATAGTTTAACCTCTGTTGTCGTGTAAACGACAGTCGCCGTTCAGGGAAGTGCCGAGTTTACTCCAGCCGTGCTTTGTGTTCACTTTACGCAGACGAATGTACAGACACATGTGCAGTGTCCATACTAGAGGGGCGGGAGGGTGGGAGGGTAAATGAGAGGGTGTGTGGGTGTGTGGGAGGGTAGAAGGTGGGGTGTCAGGTAAGAGGGTATTCGGATGGGTGAGTGATTGGGAGTATGGGTGTGTGGGAGGGTATTCGGGTGGGTTGTCAGGTAAGAGGGGGGTAGAAGTAAGTATTACTGATTATTGATGATAGCGGCGGTGAATTCATGTAAACCTTCGACTTCATTTTCTACTTGGTCGAATAAATCTGTTGAATATATATATTGAATTCATTATACTAAAGATGATTTATAAATCGTACTATTATATTACTATAATATATATATATATATATATATATATATATATATATATATATATATATATATATCTATATATATATATATATATATATCTATATATAATAGTATTATAAAAATATATAATTTCATGAGATAATTAGAAAATAATTATATAGAAAAATTATAAAGTGGAAAGTGATTTTATACATCAAGAAGATGACATATGTAGTACAGATATTTTAATAATATATGAAATTTAGTTTTGTAGTAATAGATGATAATTCATATTTGAGAATAACTATAAATTAAGAACTAGAATATGTGTACCCAACTATAAACTAAACTCTATTATATATTTATAAAGAACACTAATACATATATATGTTCTCATTGGCAATTAATAAAACGTGAATTATAAAATATCTAAAATTCTAGCTCTAATACGGATGTTAAGTAGTATTCATTGCGCCCCGCATACAAACCCACATAAATCGTGAAGTGTTTCAGCGCGCTTCTCGCGACGAAACACTTCAACTGTCGCTTGTTGATGACCTCTACGTAGACCTTGTCGTGACTCAAGGTCGACCAGGTAGTCTGCAGCGCCACCTCAATGTGTTCATCTTTGTCCTTCCAGGTGTAACTATGTACGAGAGGGAAGGGGGTCATTTGATTATTCTCGGATACTCGCATTATCTAATATTAGTAGTAATTACGGACCATATCATCTTTTATTACTTTTAAATGTCGACTATATTCACATAAGTTATCATTATAATGTCTTCTTTTAAAATTATACTATTATTCGTGTATTTATTTATTTATTTTATTTTATTATATCAACTTTTTGCATATAAACGTCTATAGTTTTCATTGAGTCAATAAACCTTTATATTATTATTATTATTAATATACTAATACTATAATATAGTTGTGTTTCTATGTAATCAATGATAGCAAAACCATAAAAGTTATATAGTTATAACTATTATAATATTACAGTAAATAAGTTAATAATTTGATAATACATTAAATATAATCGATTAAAGTTTTTAATCAATTTAAGTCTGCTAAATGATATGTAATAAGTTTTATTTATGATATTCTATGATATATATTACTATTTGGTGCTTCTATATTGAACAGATTTTAAATATAAAAATATATCAACATATTGTATATTCAATATATGTGTATATATATATATATATATATATATATATATATATATATATATATATATATATATATATATAGATTGTAATATATAATAGATAAGTATTAATAATAACACTGGTAATTTTTCAATACTTTTGGAGCCAGATTTATTCAGACTATTTTCCAAATCTGTAAAATATTATGAAATATTAAACTATTATAGAATAAATAATTTCAAAATAATACAATTCCTTGCTATATTAAAATATAATATATATATATATATATATCAACATTTTTAATAAAATATTGTCAAATTTAAAATGTTATAATATTATATAATACAACATTTATTAATTATAACTACAATATTTTCAATTTTAATAAAATTGATATTTGTAAATATACGTATATATAATATAATATTATATATACATATATAAAATGTGATTATGTGATAAGACATATGTGTGTGTTATAGAATACCATTCATGTTCTGCAAACTGTTCGACTTTCCTGGCGTAAGACTTGATGAAGAACTTGTGTTTACTGTGAATAGTAATCAATATAAGCAATTCATCATCATCATCATTATCATAGGTATTGTTATTATTATTATTTGTATTATTTTTAATAAATTTAGAATCTAAATATTACTAAATAAAATTACGATTTATAAATAAAAAAACAATATAATAAAAATCAGAAATACATAAAAATAGATAATATAAGTATTATATAATATATTCATATCACGATATCATGAATTTTACATTAAATTCAAAAATATCGTACATACAGCAGCTGAAAAAGAAATTGGGCATAAACGACATAACGAAATCCCCGGTCTCTCAAGTGAGGTAAAAGACCTATGTGCACAACGAAGAAGCGCTAAAATAATGATGTTACAAAATCAGTTTAAGGGGATGTCCCATTGCTCAAAATGATAAAAAAAAATTATTTTGTATTTATTTTTTATTCCATAATATTAATAAATGTAGTATGTTTTAGTATCTGTATAAATATCAGCCGCGAATTCAATCTAGAAATGCCATAAAATTATTTCTAAATTGTTATATTATCAATAGATATGTATACTTTCAACTTTCAAATGCTGTTTTCTCAGAATAATTATTTCGCGCTAGGTATGGGCAAAGATTTTCCGAAGGAAAGATATAACACTTACGCGAAATCGTGTAATTCGAATTTGTATACAAAATATCCTGGTGCCACCTATAGCGGGTTACTTTTAAGAACTATGTGTTGTTTATAATGTAAATTCGTATTTAGCTATACACTTTTAAAATGTTAAATAATATGCTTTAAATTAATATTTATATGATGAAAACTAAGTGTTCATTACTAATATATAACAAACAAATATGATATGTATGTTTTAAATGCTATAAGTATATATTTAGTGAGTAAAAGCTAATTTATATTGCATGTAATTTAATAGAGAAATGAAAACATTGTTGTATGCAAACAGAGCCGAACCTAAATCTATTTCAGTGATTTCGATACTACTGCTAGCAGCGGTTGGGGCTATTACTAAATTACGTTGCATGCATAGGGAGTGTTATATCTTTGATTCGCAAAATCTTTGGTATGGGTGTATAAAAGACTGGTTATCAAAAACTAGTATATATATTCTACTATTTGTATTGCATTATATAAATAACATATATATGAATACTCCTATAGTAGAAATGTTCTAAATTTGTATGTGTATAATTTCAAAAAATAAAATTTTTTATAGAAATTCCGTAAATTAACAAATTAAAATGTTTATGCACATATATATATAGTATATAATATATATTATAAAAATTTCTTTCTATAGCTGCATGTGTATATATTTAATGAATAGAATACGAAAACAATTATCTCAATTCAATGAGTAGAATTCTGCGCCCACTGTTTTCTATAAACCCATTATTTGCTATCTCTATACATGGTGAGGCATGCGTCGTGTGACATCCCCTTAATGAAGAGTATACAAATAACTATAGAAAATTAAATAAAAGAGTAAAAGTAGAAAGAATAATAATTTAAGTGACAAAATATCTGAAATGGAAGAAAATTTAAAAAAGAATAACACACATAAACTATTCAAACAAGGTCGTGAACTAGAAGGAAAGAGATACAGATATATATGTGCTATGAAAGACTCCTAAGGTAATCTAAAGACGAAAAAGCAAGATGTATTGCATATCTGGAAAACCCACTTTGGGAAAAACACCTCAACACACAATTCAAACACGACGAAAATTCTCTGCAAGAATTTGACTCAGTAATTATTAATAATGAAAACATACCGCCAATAACTGAAGTTAAGTACACAATAAAACAGCTAGCCAACAAAAAGTGACCTGGGGTTGATGGAATAACTTCTGAATTGATAAAAGCTGGAGATATTATGACTAAAACACTAACAAACCTGTTTAATAAAATAATTGTGACAGAGAATTCACCAAATGACTAGTCTAAGATGATAATAACACCAATCCACAAAAGGGTGACAAACTGAATGCCACAAACTATGGAGCCATTGCACTATTACCAATACCATGTAAAATATTCTGCAAAATATTGATGAACAGATGCTCGCACATAATTGAATCATCAATGAGTGACTCTCAATTCGGTTTTAGGCCTGGTAGAGGAACCACGGATGCAATAATTTAAAAGCAGATACTATTTGGAGAGAGGCACTTTGGAAGATGCTGCTTAAGATAGGTATCCCAAATAAACTTGTCGAAATAATAAAAAATCTATATGATAAAACGGAATGCTCCATAATAGCTGGAGGAGAACTATCTGACTGGTTCCCAGTTAATATTGGCGTGAGACAAGGCTGTATTATGTCACCAAGTTTATTCAACATATTCCTGGAATATGTAATGAAGGGTGTTAAAAGTTTGAACCGTGACTTTCAATTAAACGAAAATATGTCTGTTGATATCAGATACGCAGACGATACGACACTGATATCTGCTGTATTCGAAAAACTGCAAATATCTACATTGGAACTTGAACAAGCTTGCCAAAAATGGGGTTTGAAGATAAATCCTCTTAAATGCGCAATAATGACACCAGATAGCAATGCTGACATTTAAATCGAGAACAACGTGGTTCCCAAAGTTTCAAAGTTCAAATTTCTGGGTAGTCTTGTTCCAGACTGCTCATCAGATGTTCAACACCGAATATCAATGGCATCACAAGCTTTCGATCGACTAAGAACGATATACATCAAAAGACGTATCAATAAAGCTTAAGACTAGACTCTATGGAGCACTCATTCTGCCGATTGTCACATACGGTTCAGAGTCATGGATTACAAGAAAAATGGAAATCGATGCACTACTAGTATTTGAAATGAAATGCCTTAGAGCTATACTCCGGATTACTAGGTCTGACAGACTCAGAAACATCATGATACGAAAGAAACTAAACATAAGCGAGACGATAGAAGACATTGTTCTTAAAAGAAAACTTCGCAGGTTTGGTCATGTTGTCAGGAATACGTCAACACTAAATTCCAGCTACAAGCTGGATTTAAAAAAAAAGTGACCAAAAGTCGCCCGCTAAAAAGATGGTCTGATAGCATAAGGGAACAGTGCGGTGAGCCACTCTTAAATATAGAAAGACGAGCCAAACGACGAGATTCCTTCGGAAACTATGTATTCATGTGGAAAGCAAAGGGACGCTAATCCTACACATTTAAGTAAGTCAGTAAGTCATCTAATATATTCATATAACGATTTTTGCAATTTCAGCATATATATATATATATATAGTAAATAATACTAGCATTCATGATACTTTACAATTACATGATGTGATAGTGCACATGACATATATATGTTGTGGTAGTAAGGAGGTAAGTAGGACAAGGACAGGGGCAAGGGGTAAATATACTATCAGCTAGCGTAATAAGAAATGTTATATATACATACATAATATATGCATAACATATGTGACCGGTAATTGTATACGTATATACAATTATTATATATATATAAAATAAACTATGTTAAATATATAAATTTGTGAAGAAAATAAGACATAATTATGATATTTTTATATTGATAGCAATGTTTTGTATATATTTTCTCATGTAAACATACAATGAATTGACCATAATCTAAATGTTATATAATAGATTAACAATATGTACATATATCAATAAGGGCTCTAAATCTAAGTAATATATATATATATATATATATATATACCCAGATGAGCAAAGGGGTCTACATGTCCCTAATTTAGTGCATAATAAACCATATATCATCATCATCTTCATATATGAATATGAAAATATTGTTTAATATAATATAATAATACAAATGCCAATAAAGTATATGCATGATAATAAATATACTTCAGCATTCACAACAACATGCTGACTTGTATAGCCAGATGTCAGCTGCTCTAAAGTATTCATTTTAAAACGTATAATAATTATTGGCCGAATCAGAGTTTAAGTTTAGTTTAGGTTTAGTATAGTTTAGGCTGCGTTTATTGTAACATACAAAAGCGTTTGCTATCATGGTACTATGGGCCGTTGGGATGGAACGTGAACGATGTAGTACCACAGCACCATCTCAAACGTACCAACGTACCATCGGCATGTAATGACTACAGGAGGTACGATGGTATGTTGGGACGTAGGTATATCTACAGGTATATCTACGAAAAAACGCAGCCTTATGAGTCGATATTAGGTAATGTGTACGTGAACGGAGTATGGAGTAAGAGTATGTCAACCTAATTAAATTGGTAACTATATATTGGGTGTCTTTTATTTAGGCCGGTGTGATGTTACATATAAGATACAAATGACCTAGTGAATAAATCAATAATAGACTGGTATAGAATTTATAGTACATATTTTAAATATATATATATATAGTATATATTATATATATATATAGGGTATACCCTCTAATTATATCTACTTATATAACAACGAGATTGTGATAATTGTTTAACTAGAGGTTCAACAAAAATTTTGTTAGAATATCGGTCTATATTTAATGCCCTATATCGGACTTAATTATTAATGTTTATACGAAATAGGGCTGATATTATTGTTCCACGATATCTGGTTATAATAATATGGCTGATATCAGGCAGCTGTATTTTGTTGAGTGAACAAAAAACTTAATAATAAAAATAATGTTAACATACTAATAATATAATAGTAAAAGTAAATTATATTAATGTTAAGTTTCAAGGAGATGTAAAGGTTTAGAAATGATATGTATTTAAAAGTATGCTGAAAATCTTTTGAAATATTGAATATTCTTTTTTAATTGGTGGAAATATATTTATATTTATTTATTAGTAGTATAATTTATTATATTTTAATTAAAATGATATTATTTAAATAGAGTTATATATATAAAAGTGTTAATATAAAAATATATGAATACAATTATTTATTATGATAATTATAATTGGTTATAACCACGAATATACATATAAATATCTACATTTATATATATATATATAAATGTATGTGTATTATAATATTCTGTATGAACTACTAATCAATATACTAGACTAGGTTCTTTAATAGAGATATTAATGTGCTCTAATTTTAATGTGTATGCCTAAATATGCTATATGATCATTAGTAAGACACACTAGTCTATATGGTAGTTAGTGTTTTATGACCATGCATAGTAATTATATTTAATAATGGCATATCAAAAAAACAAATGTATTGTCCACTATATTAGTATAGATAAGTTATTTATGTTTATTTACTATTGTAAAATATACAATTATTTGCTTATTATATGCTATTTATCATTATAAGAAATTACATATATGGTTGAATTTCACTTATAAGAACTGCAATTTAAATGTGTAATATTTTTTAAATTATTATATAAATAACTATAATTAATTGTTTTAGTTTAAGAATAAAAATATATCTTAATAAATAAATACGATATATAGGTATGTATATAGGTATGTATATATGGATTGAAAGCATCCTAGACTAGGATTCCTAGTATTGCTAAATGTTTTACTTATATATAATATATATATATTGCTTAGTATTGACATTTTTTATATAACAATTTTACAACCATTCATTACCATGGTGACAGATATTCATAGAAATAAAATCTATAAATATAAATTAATTTCGTAGACCAGCGACTTCTCGCGAATAGAGCGTTATTTACAGCGACAACTTCCGACCAATATGTAAATTGTACTTTATTTAATTAATTTCATTACATCATATTGTTCTGTCTCACTAAGATATACATCTATTAGATTACATTAATAATATATATATATATATATACAAATATTGAAATCGACTATGCGGCCATGCGATGACTACGAACGTTTCTTATTGGTGGATCTGCTGGCGTAAGTTCTGTCACTGATAAGTTTGCCGACGTAGCAAGATTTCAACATCGACTCCGAGTTCACCCATTTGTGTATCTATGTATGAGTGTGTGTGTGTATGTGTATGTGTGTGTGTGTGTGTGTGTCTATGTATTAGTGTATGTGTGTATGTGTATTTATGTGTGAGGCTATGTGTGTACATGAGTGTGTATTCAATATATTATATTGCTTGGTTAAATTTAAATTTTATTTATAACAAAATAATATTTGCTGCAATACAGTGGACAGTGTATACTATACATAATGATATATATATATATATATATATATATATATATATATATATATATATATATATATATATCATTAAGAGTATAATTTATCAACAACTTTCTTCAGGCTATCAATGTATGCAAAGAATATATAATGTTATCAATAACTTATATTGAAATTCCAAGATTATTTATTAAATTTTTATATAATTTGAAATATTAAATATATAGATCTTTTAACTTTAGGTTAAATTTATTTTTATGAAGTGAATTATAAGATTGTTGTAATACATATTTTAATTTAATAATATTTATCATATATTTAAAATATATATTTTCAATATATTATATTAGTATATTATGATAGAATATCAATATTAAAAAAATATAATAAATTATTACAATAATCAATGTTATGAATGTATTCAAACAATACAAGATAGCTATTATATATATATATATATATATATATATATATATATATATATATATATGAATTATGAAGAAATAAAATATATGTTATATTAAATAGAGGCCTTTCTTAGAAATAGGTCATATATATGAATATATTAGTATGTATATATTTTATATTTATTTAAATATAGTGAAATAGATATAGTCATATTAACTTCTGTACACATAAAAATCAACACACACACACGCACACACACACACACACTCACGCACACACACATACACATACACACACACACACACATACACACACAATACTAACAGTATCGAAGAGTTCAGTCCCGTCTTTACCCGCTGCCCTCATTATTTCAGGACCTCCACCGGGATGGAACGGAATGTACTTTGTTACGTTGTATACGTGACCTAGTTAGTAATGTACGGGTGAGTTACTTGTAGTTATACAGGTGAGTTACTTGTAGTTATACAGGTGAGTTACTTGTAGTTATACAGGTGAGTTATTTGTAGTTATGCAGGTGAGTTACTTGTAGTTATACAGGTGAGTTACTTGTAGTTATACAGGTGAGTTACTTGTAGTTATACAGGTGAGTTACTTGTAGTTATACAGGTGAGTTACTTGTAGTTATACAGGTGAGTTACTTGTAGTTAAACAGGTGAGTTACTTGTAGTTATACAGGTGAGTTATTTGTAGTTGTACAGGTGAGTTACTTGTAGTTATACAGGTGAGTTACTTGTAGTTAAACAGGTGAGTTATTTGTAGTTATACAGGTGAGTTACTTGTAGTTATACAGGTGAGATACTTGTAGTTATACAGGTGAGTTACTTGTAGTTATACAGGTGAGTTACTTGTAGTTAAACAGGTGAGTTACTTGTAGTTATACAGGTGAGTTACTTGTAGTTATAAAGGTGAGTTACTTGTAGTTATACAGGTGAGTTACTTGTAGTTATACAGGTGAGTTACTTGTAGTTATACAGGTGAGTTACTTGTAGTTATACAGGTGAGTTACTTGTAGTTATACAGGTGAGTTAATTGTAGTTATAAAGGTGAGTTACTTGTAGTTATACAGGTGAGTTACTTGTAGTTATACAGGTGAGTTACTTGTAGTTGTACAGGTGAGTTACTTGTAGTTATACAGGTGAGTTACTTGTAGTTATACAGGTGAGTTACTTGTAGTTATACAGGTGAGTTACTTGTAGTTATACAGGTGAATTACTTGTCGTTATACAGGTTAGTTACTTGTAGTTATACAGGTGAGTTACTTGTAGTTACACAGGTGAGTTACTTGTAGTTATACAGGTGAGTTACTTGTAGTTATACAGGTGAGTTACTTATAGTTGTACAGGTGAGTTACTTGTAGTTATACAGGTGAGTTACTTGTAGTTATACATGTGAGTTACTTGTAGTTATACAATGAGTTACTTGTAATTATAAAGGTGAGTTACTTGTAGTTATACAGGTGAGTTACTTGTAGTTATACAGGTGAGTTACTTGTAGTTGTACAGGTGAGTTACTTGTAGTTATACAGGTGAGTTACTTGTAGTTATACAGGTGAGTTACTTGTAGTTATACAGGTGAGTTACTTGTAGTTATACAGGTGAGTTACTTGTCGTTATACAGGTGAGTTACTTGTAGTTATACAAGTGAGTTACTTGTAGTTATACAATGAGTTACTTGTAATTATAAAGGTGAGTTACTTGTAGTTATACAGGTGAGTTACTTGTAGTTATACAGGTGAGTTACTTGTAGTTATACAGGTGAGTTACTTGTAGTTATACAGGTGAGTTACTTGTAGTTATACAGGTGAGTTACTTGTAGTTATACAAGTGAATTACTTGTAATTATACAGGTGAGTTACTTGTAGTTATACAGGTGAGTTACTTGTAGTTATACAGGTGAGTTACTTGTAGTTATACAGGTGAGTTACTTGTAGTTATACAGGTGAGTTACTTGTAGTTATACAGGTGAGTTACTTGTAGTTATACAGGTGAGTTAATTGTAGTTATACAGGTGAGTTAATTGTAGTTATACAGGTGAGTTACTTGTAGTTAAACAGGTGAGTTACTTGTAGTTATACAGGTGAGTTACTTGTAGTTATACAGGTGAGTTACTTGTAGTTATACAGGTGAGTTACTTGTAGTTATACAGGTGAGTTACTTGTAGTTATACAGGTGAGTTACTTGTAGTTATACAGGTGAGTTACTTGTAGTTATACAGGTGAGTTACTTGTAGTTATACAGGTGAGTTACTTGTAGTTATACAGGTGAGTTACTTGTAGTTAAACAGGTGAGTTACTTGTAGTTATACAGGTGAGTTATTTGTAGTTGTACAGGTGAGTTACTTGTAGTTATACAGGTGAGTTACTTGTAGTTAAACAGGTGAGTTATTTGTAGTTATACAGGTGAGTTACTTGTAGTTATACAGGTGAGATACTTGTAGTTATACAGGTGAGTTACTTGTAGTTATACAGGTGAGTTACTTGTAGTTAAACAGGTGAGTTACTTGTAGTTATACAGGTGAGTTACTTGTAGTTATAAAGGTGAGTTACTTGTAGTTATACAGGTGAGTTACTTGTAGTTATACAGGTGAGTTACTTGTAGTTATACAGGTGAGTTACTTGTAGTTATACAGGTGAGTTACTTGTAGTTATACAGGTGAGTTAATTGTAGTTATACAGGTGAGTTAATTGTAGTTATACAGGTGAGTTACTTGTAGTTAAACAGGTGAGTTACTTGTAGTTATACAGGTGAGTTACTTGTAGTTATACAGGTGAGTTACTTGTAGTTATACAGGTGAGTTACTTGTAGTTATACAGGTGAGTTACTTGTAGTTATACAGGTGAGTTACTTGTAGTTATACAGGTGAGTTACTTGTAGTTACACAGGTGAGTTACTTGTAGTTATACAGGTGAGTTACTTGTAGTTATACAGGTGAGTTACTTATAGTTGTACAGGTGAGTTACTTGTAGTTATACAGGTGAGTTACTTGTAGTTATACAAGTGAGTTACTTGTAGTTACACAGGTGAGTTACTTGTAGTTATACAGGTGAGTTACTTGTAGTTATACAGGTGAGTTACTTGTAGTTACACAGGTGAGTTACTTGTAGTTATACAGGTGAGTTACTTGTAGTTATACAGGTGAGTTACTTGTAGTTATACATGTGAGTTACTTGTAGTTATACAATGAGTTACTTGTAATTATAAAGGTGAGTTACTTGTAGTTATACAGGTGAGTTACTTGTAGTTATACAGGTGAGTTACTTGTAGTTGTACAGGTGAGTTACTTGTAGTTATACAGGTGAGTTACTTGTAGTTATACAGGTGAGTTACTTGTAGTTATACAGGTGAGTTACTTGTAGTTATACAGGTGAATTACTTGTCGTTATACAGGTTAGTTACTTGTAGTTATACAGGTGAGTTACTTGTAGTTACACAGGTGAGTTACTTGTAGTTATACAGGTGAGTTACTTGTAGTTATACAGGTGAGTTACTTATAGTTGTACAGGTGAGTTACTTGTAGTTATACAGGTGAGTTACTTGTAGTTATACATGTGAGTTACTTGTAGTTATACAATGAGTTACTTGTAATTATAAAGGTGAGTTACTTGTAGTTATACAGGTGAGTTACTTGTAGTTATACAGGTGAGTTACTTGTAGTTGTACAGGTGAGTTACTTGTAGTTATACAGGTGAGTTACTTGTAGTTATACAGGTGAGTTACTTGTAGTTATACAGGTGAGTTACTTGTAGTTATACAGGTGAGTTACTTGTCGTTATACAGGTGAGTTACTTGTAGTTATACAAGTGAGTTACTTGTAGTTATACAATGAGTTACTTGTAATTATAAAGGTGAGTTACTTGTAGTTATACAGGTGAGTTACTTGTAGTTATACAGGTGAGTTACTTGTAGTTATACAGGTGAGTTACTTGTAGTTATACAGGTGAGTTACTTGTAGTTATACAGGTGAGTTACTTGTAGTTATACAAGTGAATTACTTGTAATTATACAGGTGAGTTACTTGTAGTTATACAGGTGAGTTACTTGTAGTTATACATGTGAGTTATTTGTAGTTATACAATGAGTTACTTGTAATTATAAAGGTGAGTTACTTGTAGTTATACAGGTGAGTTACTTGTAGTTATACAATGAGTAACTTGTAATTATAAAGGTGAGTTACTTGTAGTTATACAAGTGGTAACTTGTAGTTATAGAGGTGAGTTACTTGTAGTTATACAGGTGAGTTACTTGTAGTTATACATGTGAGTTACTTGTAGTTATACAGGTGAGTTACTTGTAGTTATACAGGTGAGTTACTTGTAGTTATACAGGTGAGTTACTTGTAGTTATACAGGTGAGTTACTTGTAGTTATACAGGTGAGTTACTTATAGTTGTACAGGTGAGTTACTTGTAGTTATACAGGTGAGTTACTTGTAGTTATACATATGAGTTACTTGTAGTTATACAATGAGTTACTTATAATTATAAAGGTGAGTTACTTGTAGTTATACAGGTGAGTTACTTGTAGTTATACAGGTGAGATACTTGTAGTTATACAGGTGAGTTACTTGTAGTTATACAGGTGAGTTACTTGTAGTTAAACAGGTGAGTTACTTGTAGTTATACAGGTGAGTTACTTGTAGTTATAAAGGTGAGTTACTTGTAGTTATACAGGTGAGTTACTTGTAGTTATACAGGTGAGTTACTTGTAGTTATACAGGTGAGTTACTTGTAGTTATACAGGTGAGTTACTTGTAGTTATACAGGTGAGTTAATTGTAGTTATACAGGTGAGTTAATTGTAGTTATACAGGTGAGTTACTTGTAGTTAAACAGGTGAGTTACTTGTAGTTATACAGGTGAGTTACTTGTAGTTATACAGGTGAGTTACTTGTAGTTATACAGGTGAGTTACTTGTAGTTATACAGGTGAGTTACTTGTAGTTATACAGGTGAGTTACTTGTAGTTATACAGGTGAGTTACTTGTAGTTACACAGGTGAGTTACTTGTAGTTATACAGGTGAGTTACTTGTAGTTATACAGGTGAGTTACTTATAGTTGTACAGGTGAGTTACTTGTAGTTATACAGGTGAGTTACTTGTAGTTATACAAGTGAGTTACTTGTAGTTACACAGGTGAGTTACTTGTAGTTATACAGGTGAGTTACTTGTAGTTATACAGGTGAGTTACTTGTAGTTACACAGGTGAGTTACTTGTAGTTATACAGGTGAGTTACTTGTAGTTATACAGGTGAGTTACTTGTAGTTATACATGTGAGTTACTTGTAGTTATACAATGAGTTACTTGTAATTATAAAGGTGAGTTACTTGTAGTTATACAGGTGAGTTACTTGTAGTTATACAGGTGAGTTACTTGTAGTTGTACAGGTGAGTTACTTGTAGTTATACAGGTGAGTTACTTGTAGTTATACAGGTGAGTTACTTGTAGTTATACAGGTGAGTTACTTGTAGTTATACAGGTGAATTACTTGTCGTTATACAGGTTAGTTACTTGTAGTTATACAGGTGAGTTACTTGTAGTTACACAGGTGAGTTACTTGTAGTTATACAGGTGAGTTACTTGTAGTTATACAGGTGAGTTACTTATAGTTGTACAGGTGAGTTACTTGTAGTTATACAGGTGAGTTACTTGTAGTTATACATGTGAGTTACTTGTAGTTATACAATGAGTTACTTGTAATTATAAAGGTGAGTTACTTGTAGTTATACAGGTGAGTTACTTGTAGTTATACAGGTGAGTTACTTGTAGTTGTACAGGTGAGTTACTTGTAGTTATACAGGTGAGTTACTTGTAGTTATACAGGTGAGTTACTTGTAGTTATACAGGTGAGTTACTTGTAGTTATACAGGTGAGTTACTTGTCGTTATACAGGTGAGTTACTTGTAGTTATACAAGTGAGTTACTTGTAGTTATACAATGAGTTACTTGTAATTATAAAGGTGAGTTACTTGTAGTTATACAGGTGAGTTACTTGTAGTTATACAGGTGAGTTACTTGTAGTTATACAGGTGAGTTACTTGTAGTTATACAGGTGAGTTACTTGTAGTTATACAGGTGAGTTACTTGTAGTTATACAAGTGAATTACTTGTAATTATACAGGTGAGTTACTTGTAGTTATACAGGTGAGTTACTTGTAGTTATACATGTGAGTTATTTGTAGTTATACAATGAGTTACTTGTAATTATAAAGGTGAGTTACTTGTAGTTATACAGGTGAGTTACTTGTAGTTATACAATGAGTAACTTGTAATTATAAAGGTGAGTTACTTGTAGTTATACAAGTGGTAACTTGTAGTTATAGAGGTGAGTTACTTGTAGTTATACAGGTGAGTTACTTGTAGTTATACATGTGAGTTACTTGTAGTTATACAGGTGAGTTACTTGTAGTTATACAGGTGAGTTACTTGTAGTTATACAGGTGAGTTACTTGTAGTTATACAGGTGAGTTACTTGTAGTTATACAGGTGAGTTACTTATAGTTGTACAGGTGAGTTACTTGTAGTTATACAGGTGAGTTACTTGTAGTTATACATATGAGTTACTTGTAGTTATACAATGAGTTACTTATAATTATAAAGGTGAGTTACTTGTAGTTATACAGGTGAGTTACTTGTAGTTATACAGGTGAGTTACTTGTAGTTATACAGGTGAGTTACTTATAGTTGTACAGGTGAGTTACTTGTAGTTATACAGGTGAGTTACTTGTAGTTATACATATGAGTTACTTGTAGTTATACAATGAGTTACTTATAATTATAAAGGTGAGTTACTTGTAGTTATACAGGTGAGTTACTTGTAGTTATACAGGTGAGTTACTTGTAGTTATACAGGTGAGTTACTTGTAGTTATACAGGTGAGTTACTTGTAGTTATACAGGTGAGTTACTTGTAGTTATACAGGTGAGTTACTTGTAGTTATACAGGTGAGTTACTTGTAGTTATACAGGTGAGTTACTTGTAGTTATACAGGTGAGTTACTTGTAGTTATACATGTGAGTTACTTGTAGTTATACAAGTGGTAACTTGTAGTTATAGAGGTGAGTTACTTGTCGTTATACAGGTGAGTTACTTGTAGTTATATAAGTGAGTTACTTGTAATAATAAAGGTGAGTTACTTGTAGTTATACAGGTGAGTTAATTGTAATTATACAGGTGAGTTACTTGTAGTTATACAGGTGAGTTACTTGTAGTTGTACAGGTGAGTTACTTGTAGTTATACAGGTGAGTTACTTGTAGTTATACATGTGAGTTTCTTGTAGTTATACAGGTGAGTTACTTGTAGTTATAGAGGTGAGTTACTTGTAGTTATACAGGTGAGTTACTTGTAGTTATACATGTGAGTTACTTGTAGTTATAAAGGTGAGTTACTTGTAGTTATACAGGTGAGTTACTTGTAGTTATACATGTGAGTTACTTGTAGTTATAGAGGTGAGTTACTTGTAGTTATACAGGTGAGTTACTTGTAGTTATACATGTGAGTTACTTGTAGTTATAAAGGTGAGTTACTTGTAGTTATACAGGTGAGTTACTTGTAGTTATACATGTGAGTTACTTGTAGTTATACAGGTGAGTTACTTGTAGTTATACATGTGAGTTACTTGTAGTTATACAAGTGGTAACTTGTAGTTATAGAGGTGAGTTACTTGTCGTTATACAGGTGAGTTACTTGTAGTTATATAAGTGAGTTACTTGTAATCATAAAGGTGAGTTACTTGTAGTTATACAGGTGAGTTACTTGTAATTATACAGGTGAGTTACTTGTAGTTATACATGTGAGTTACTTATAGTTGTACAGGTGAGTTACTTGTAGTTATACAGGTGAGTTACTTGTAGTTATACATGTGAGTTACTTGTAGTTATACAATGAGTTACTTGTAATTATAAAGGTGAGTTACTTGTAGTTATACAGGTGAGTTACTTGTAGTTATACAGGTGAGTTACTTGTAGTTGTACAGGTGAGTTACTTGTAGTTATACAGGTGAGTTACTTGTAGTTATACAGGTGAGTTACTTGTAGTTATACAGGTGAGTTACTTGTAGTTATACAGGTGAGTTACTTGTCGTTATACAGGTGAGTTACTTGTAGTTATACAAGTGAGTTACTTGTAGTTATACAATGAGTTACTTGTAATTATAAAGGTGAGTTACTTGTAGTTATACAGGTGAGTTACTTGTAGTTATACAGGTGAGTTACTTGTAGTTATACAGGTGAGTTACTTGTAGTTATACAGGTGAGTTACTTGTAGTTATACAGGTGAGTTACTTGTAGTTATACAAGTGAATTACTTGTAATTATACAGGTGAGTTACTTGTAGTTATACAGGTGAGTTACTTGTAGTTATACATGTGAGTTATTTGTAGTTATACAATGAGTTACTTGTAATTATAAAGGTGAGTTACTTGTAGTTATACAGGTGAGTTACTTGTAGTTATACAATGAGTAACTTGTAATTATAAAGGTGAGTTACTTGTAGTTATACAAGTGGTAACTTGTAGTTATAGAGGTGAGTTACTTGTAGTTATACAGGTGAGTTACTTGTAGTTATACATGTGAGTTACTTGTAGTTATACAGGTGAGTTACTTGTAGTTATACAGGTGAGTTACTTGTAGTTATACAGGTGAGTTACTTGTAGTTATACAGGTGAGTTACTTGTAGTTATACAGGTGAGTTACTTATAGTTGTACAGGTGAGTTACTTGTAGTTATACAGGTGAGTTACTTGTAGTTATACATATGAGTTACTTGTAGTTATACAATGAGTTACTTATAATTATAAAGGTGAGTTACTTGTAGTTATACAGGTGAGTTACTTGTAGTTATACAGGTGAGTTACTTGTAGTTATACAGGTGAGTTACTTATAGTTGTACAGGTGAGTTACTTGTAGTTATACAGGTGAGTTACTTGTAGTTATACATATGAGTTACTTGTAGTTATACAATGAGTTACTTATAATTATAAAGGTGAGTTACTTGTAGTTATACAGGTGAGTTACTTGTAGTTATACAGGTGAGTTACTTGTAGTTATACAGGTGAGTTACTTGTAGTTATACAGGTGAGTTACTTGTAGTTATACAGGTGAGTTACTTGTAGTTATACAGGTGAGTTACTTGTAGTTATACAGGTGAGTTACTTGTAGTTATACAGGTGAGTTACTTGTAGTTATACAGGTGAGTTACTTGTAGTTATACATGTGAGTTACTTGTAGTTATACAAGTGGTAACTTGTAGTTATAGAGGTGAGTTAATTGTAATTATACAGGTGAGTTACTTGTAGTTATACAGGTGAGTTACTTGTAGTTGTACAGGTGAGTTACTTGTAGTTATACAGGTGAGTTACTTGTAGTTATACATGTGAGTTTCTTGTAGTTATACAGGTGAGTTACTTGTAGTTATAGAGGTGAGTTACTTGTAGTTATACAGGTGAGTTACTTGTAGTTATACATGTGAGTTACTTGTAGTTATAAAGGTGAGTTACTTGTAGTTATACAGGTGAGTTACTTGTAGTTATACATGTGAGTTACTTGTAGTTATAGAGGTGAGTTACTTGTAGTTATACAGGTGAGTTACTTGTAGTTATACATGTGAGTTACTTGTAGTTATAAAGGTGAGTTACTTGTAGTTATACAGGTGAGTTACTTGTAGTTATACATGTGAGTTACTTGTAGTTATACAGGTGAGTTACTTGTAGTTATACATGTGAGTTACTTGTAGTTATACAAGTGGTAACTTGTAGTTATAGAGGTGAGTTACTTGTCGTTATACAGGTGAGTTACTTGTAGTTATATAAGTGAGTTACTTGTAATCATAAAGGTGAGTTACTTGTAGTTATACAGGTGAGTTACTTGTAATTATACAGGTGAGTTACTTGTAGTTATACATGTGAGTTACTTGTAGTTATACAGGTGAGTTACTTGTAGTTATACATGTGAGTTACTTGTAGTTATACAGGTGAGTTACTTGTAGTTATACATGTGAGTTACTTGTAGTTATACAAGTGGTAACTTGTAGTTATAGAGGTGAGTTACTTGTAGTTATACAGGTGAGTTACTTGTAGTTATACATGTGAGTTACTTGTAGTTATAAAGGTGAGTTACTTGTAGTTATACAGGTGAGTTACTTGTAGTTATACATGTGAGTTACTTGTAGTTATAGAGGTGAGTTACTTGTAGTTATACAGGTGAGTTACTTGTAGTTATACATGTGAGTTACTTGTAGTTATAAAGGTGAGTTACTTGTAGTTATACAGGTGAGTTACTTGTAGTTATACATGTGAGTTACTTGTAGTTATACAGGTGAGTTACTTGTAGTTATACATGTGAGTTACTTGTAGTTATACAAGTGGTAACTTGTAGTTATAGAGGTGAGTTACTTGTCGTTATACAGGTGAGTTACTTGTAGTTATATAAGTGAGTTACTTGTAATCATAAAGGTGAGTTACTTGTAGTTATACAGGTGAGTTACTTGTAATTATACAGGTGAGTTACTTGTAGTTATACATGTGAGTTACTTGTAGTTATACAGGTGAGTTACTTGTAGTTATACATGTGAGTTACTTGTAGTTATACAGGTGAGTTACTTGTAGTTATACATGTGAGTTACTTGTAGTTATACAAGTGGTAACTTGTAGTTATACAGGTGAGTTACTTGTAATTATACAGGTGAGTTACTTGTAGTTATACAGGTGAGTTACTTGTAGTTGTACAGGTGAGTTACTTGTAGTTATAGAGGTGAGTTACTTGTAGTTATACAGGTGAGTTACTTGTAGTTATACAGGTGAGTTACTTGTAGTTATACAGGTTAGTTACTTGTAGTTATACAGGTGAGTTACTTGTAGTTGTACAGATGAGTTACTTGTAGTTATACAGGTGAGTTACTTGTAGTTATACAGGTGAGTTACTTGTAGTTATACAGGTGAGTTACTTGTAGTTGTACAGGTGAGTTACTTGTAGTTATACAGGTGAGTTACTTGTAATTGTACAGTTGAGTTACTTGTAGTTATACAGGTGAGTTACTTGTAGTTATACAGGTGAGTTACTTGTAGTTATACAGGTGAGTTACTTGTAGTTATACAGGTTAGTTACTTGTAGTTATACAGGTGAGTTACTTGTAGTTGTACAGATGAGTTACTTGTAGTTATACAGGTGAGTTACTTGTAGTTATACAGGTGAGTTACTTGTAGTTATACAGGTAAGTTACTTGTAGTTATAAAGGTGAGTTACTTGTAGTTATACAGGTGAGTTACTTGTAGTTATACAGGTGAGTTACTTGTAGTTATACAGGTGAGTTACTTGTAGTTATACAGGTGAGTTACTTGTAGTTGTACAGGTGAGTTACTTTTAGTTATACAGGTTGGTTACTTGTAGTTATACAGGTGAGTTACTTGTAGTTATACAGGTGAGTTAATTGTAGTTATAAAGGTGAGTTACTTGTAGTTATACAGGTGAGTTACTTGTAGTTATACATGTGAGTCAATTGTAGTTATATAGGTGAGTTAATTGTAGTTATAAAGGTGAGTTACTTGTAGTTATACAGGTGAGTTACTTGTAGTTATACATGTGAGTCAATTGTAGTTATATAGGTGAGTTACTTATAGTTATACAGGTTATGTGTATTAAATTATAATTGTGATAATACATAAGTTAGAAATGTTGTACTAAATAGCTAGAAAACTAAAGCATGCTCGTATACAGATAGGTGATTGCTACTTAATATGATACACTGTGTGTGTGTGTGTGTGTGTGTGTGTGTGTGTGTGTGTGTGTGTGTGTGTGTGTGTGTGTGTGTGTGTGTGTGTGTGTGTGTGTGTGTGTGTGTGTGTGTGTGTGTGTGTGTGTGTGTGTGTGTGTGTGTGTGTGTGTGTGTGTGTGTGTGTGTGTGTGTGTGTGTGTGTGTGTGTGTGTGTGTGTGTGTGTGTGTGTGTGTGTGTGTGTGTGTATGTGTGTGTGTGTGTATGTGTGTGTGTGTGTGTGACAAAGACCTCGTAATGACATCCAACAGTCCGTCTCCTTATTGTGTTTGGCAAGTTCCTCTTCGCTGACCACGATAGGCCCTCCGATGATACCGGACAGGTTGTTTTGTTTACCTGATCATGTGACCGTAACACATTAGTATTGTTACATAATAGACAAATATACAATAATGGTAGAGTAACACAATTCTAGTATTTGAAATTAATTGATTAATAAAATGTATTTATTTTCAATCTTTTATCAAATCTGGTAATATGAATATTATTCCTAAATTCATTGATATATTTATTCTGGATATTTTACATTAAATAATTTGTCAATTTAAAAATATTAAATTTACATCTCTTAATTTGAAATTCTCAATTATAAAATGGATAAATAAATATTAAAATTATATAAATATATTATTCGTAATATTGTATTATTACTAAACAAGCATGAGTTTATATTTTTTTTACTATTACATAACTCCACCCTAACCCCCAACCTAACTTAACTCTCATTATTACCTAACCCCAGACTAAGACCTATTCAATCCCCAACCCCACCTAACCCCAATCCTAACCTAAGCGTATCCAGTCCAACATTGAATGACCAGGTGATAGTCGAACCTTGGATCTGCCCGAGCCCGGGGCAGTTAACTGATTTGGATTCAACTTCGGCTGTGTGGTGGCAACATTAGCATTCACATACACTAATACATAATGAGTATACATTCTAAAGTAGTTTATACATATTCGTTATAATTAAAATAGCCTTCAACATTTCATCACTTTTGTTCATTTATATCATAAGGTGTTGTTTTTGATACATTTTGTCTGATGATATATCACCTGAATATGAATAATATAATGAAAATGTGCACTATATAATAGTAAATATATGCTACATAATAGTAAATATATGATATATAATAGTAAATATATAATACATAATAGTAAATATATGATATATAATAGTAAATATATGATACATAATAGTAAATGTAAGATACATAATGGTAAATGATTAGTTTATATTTCATTAGAAGATGTAGTAACATATCTGCTATAATATATATCTGTGATATATTTAACATACACCTGATACACTTAAGTGATGATATTTACTTAATAATATATATATATATATATAAATACTTGATTAAAATGATTGAGAAATTAACGATTTTAAATAGAGAATATCGAATATAGCCCCCGTTTGTTTTGATTATTGCTGAGGTAAAATTTAAAATATTGTATATGTATATCTTTCTAATTTAAAATTATAATAAGAACTAATTATTATATATATTATATTTTCAAATTAGGTTTTCATGTACACTCTAAATGATAAATAAGTGTGTCAAATAATAAATGAGTATTTTAAATTTGATCCCATATATCAAAAATAACATGTGCCATATTCGATACAGACGTTTTTAAATAAGCGAAATTAATTAACCAATATTATATATATATATATATAACTATATATATATATATATATATATATATATATATATATATATATATATATATATATATATATATATTTATTAATAGATATATTTATTGGAATAACTACTAAATAACATTATTCCATTATTAATATTCCATTACAATAGTGCACATTCATGATTATAAATAATAATTATTAAAAATAGATACTCTAAAATACTACATCTATATATTGCTATGATTTCTTTATATCATAATATAATTATATAATTAAATTCACAATTAATAATTCAATAACCATTAGCATGATATTCCACTAATAATCATAATCAATCATATACATGTGTATAATTGATCAAGAGTAAATCGATATAGTTATATATATATATAGTGTATATTTTTAAGTATACAAGTGTATAAGTATATTTATATATATACCTATTTGTATATATTTATATATATATATATATATATATATATATATATATATATATATATATATCTGTATATTTTTGGCAATAAATCTACATCCACTTATCATATATAATTAACAGATATATATATATATATATATATATATATATATATATATATATATGAGTGCATTATAATACAACTAATATATATATATTATTACATCACTAGTACTTTACTTATGTGACCTTCACCTTATAATAAACAAAATATTTCATGTAATGATCAATAAATATGTATTATATATATATACAATTTGGTGATACTATGCTGTAATGAGACTAATTTTTCAATGCTAACAGATAGATTAACATAAAGCTAATAAATTAATAAATAGGTCAAACTTAATACATACGTATTTATAAAAACTTTTAATATATATATATATAAATATATATAAATATATATATGTGTGTGTGTGTGTGTGTGTGTTGTTGTTGTTGTTTAAGTATTTATTTTAATCACATCATTAATAATTATAATTCTATAATGTGTATCTAACAATATATATCACATATAGATAAAAATAGCGAATGTATACATTATATATATATATAATATTATATATATATATATAATTCGCACGATAATATTATGAATAAACGAATATCAATGTTTGTCGATAAGAAATTTTTTTAATTTCTTTTTAAAGATATTAATTGATATATTTTGATTTCTAAGTTGCGGGGGTAGTTTATTCCATCTAATTGTTGATGAAGAGCTGAATTTTCTTCTTTCGTATTTGATGCAATGGGTAATAGGTTGGTGTAGTATAGTGGAATTGTTATTACGTAAAAGTCTAGTGTTTGGTTTATGTTTTATTTTGTTTCGTAAATTATAGGGTAAGTTATAAGTAATAGTCTTTTTAAGTATTGTAAGTATTTTGTAGTTGATAGAGTCTTCAGTGTTTAGCCAGTTAAGTTTTTTACGTAAGTCAGTAATGCTAGTTGTATAGTCAGTCTTCTGTAGTCGGTATATATTTCTAATTGAGCGGTTAATTATTTTGTCTAGTTTGTCTATTTTCAGTTTTTCAGTTCCTGTGAATAGTGAGTTGCAGTATTGTAGTCTTGAAAGTATGAGAGTCTGAGTCAGTAGTTTTGTAGTATTTCTATTTAAGTATGGTCGTATTTTTTTAATATTGAATAGCTGTGCAGTCGTAGATTGAGTAAGTAAGCTGTAATGTTTATCTAGATTAAGTTTATTATTGAAGTTGACGCCTAAGTATTTAACAGAATTGGTGGGAATGATTTTGTGTTGATTAATAATAATTTCAGGGAAGTAAGTATTTGGGTCATTAGTTATATTTAATAGTTCAGTTTTATTGTGGTTTAGTAGTAGGTTATTATTTGTTAGCCAGTTTTGTAGTTCATTTAAACAGTCTTGTAGTTGGGTAGAGTTTGTTATCGTTGCGTGTAGTTCTATGTCGTCTGCGTATAAGTTGTAAGTAATAGATGGATAACGTTTCATAATTGTTTGTAATGGAATAAGATATATAGAGAAGAGAATTGGGGAAAGTATTGAACCTTGAGGAACACCGTGATCGATGGTATATGATTTAGAGTAATTATTTCTTATTTTAATGGAATAATTTCTATCTTTAATAAAATTAGAAAACCATTCCATAGTTACATCTTGAATTCCTATGTTTCTAAGTCTTTCTAGCAGTATGTCATGTCTAA
>OZ025240.1:25112035-25204535 GCA_964019155.1 Osedax fenrisi | reverse complement strand
ACCAGTCAATATATGTCTACTAAATCTGATTCCCATATATAAGATTTTATCTTTGATACTGAGAGTATTATTATACTACTCATGTTTTAAATTTTACTAATACATATCATCATAATATATTATAATAATCAATATATATGTTATTAAATTGTTTGTTTGTATGATATCTTCATTTATAAGTCTATTATTATGTGTGTTTATTGTGAAGATGTGATGTCACTATAATTAAATACACTAATAGTTTATATATGTATACATATATATATATATATATATATATAAGTTAACTATAATATGTATCATGTATATAAGTTAGTAAGTATCATAAATTCTAATGATATAGTCAATTTAATAGCCTGGTCACATATGGTATTGTAGTTACAGTAGTGTGTATAGTATTTAGTAAACATCATATCAACATCATCATTCAAGACTAATAACTCAAGTATGCACACTTTACTTCAACTGTTAGTCATCTACCACCTCCCAATAACGACTCCATTATCGGCCGGTCGTAATGGTGGAAATGTATTATGATAATAATTAAATTATCATCATAATAATTATGTACTGTGGAATGAATACTTATTAAGTATTACTTAACCCGACTTCAGTATTACATAGGAAAAATGAAAAATGAATAATAATTATTATTATTATTATACTTATATTCATTATAATTATTTTATAATACAAATTATAAATTATATAATAATTATAAAATATCTAATTTTATATCATACAAAATATAAATTTATAATTATTATAATATATATTTTTATAATACTAAGTATTATACTTATATACGCAATAATATGTATGGTATATTTGAAAGACAATACACATATTAAATAATTAGATAATAATATATATAGACTTTAATATTATATTGTAAAGAGTTCAGATCAGTATATACGATATTGATCTGATTATAATCATTTATTTTAATCATACTATTTTTTTATAGAATGTCTTGAAAATTATATACTTTTCAAATAAATTATCTATATATTTTATATAAATTACACATTCGGTTAATTGGTTAATATATTTAGTAGTATTTTTATATATTTTATAAAATAATATATTTAGTTATGTTTATCTTTACCAAGTTTATTTGCAGGTATGTCTATATACTGTAAAACTATGTTAATAAAATATACTATTTAAAAACTATTATATAATTTATATACAAATAATTATGAATTAAACGTCAAAGGTCAATACACAAATTTTAGTAAATATATATAAATCTATATCCACGTCGCAATCCAAGGTAAACATTGCCAAATAGTTTAAATTGAAATGTTGTTTTCTACCTTTTTACAAGCTTATAATTATTGATTTATTTTTACATAAATATATAGAAATTCATTAATAGGATTAATAGTACACAATAAATATCACTACTTCCAGAATAATAGTTCGTAATCTACAAGCTTATAAATAATTAATATATTTTTAATATATTTAAATTTTATAATTATAATTATTATAATAATAAATTATTATAATTATTAAATTATTTAAATAATTATTATTTAATAATAAATTATATGTAATATCAGGGAGGTGTAATACTAACTCTCGGTAATATTATATTATAATATATCATTAATATTTCATCTAGTAGATGATATACATATTTAATAATAAATAAATATTTAAAACTTGATAGATACAAATTGTATCATACAATATATAGGATCAAATGAACTTTACGATCAACGGAAAAATTCGGCGGACATTAATGTCCGTCGATCTTACAGTTAATTTGATTGTATTGTAACAATAATTGTACATACATTGTTACAATGATTGTATAATAATTGTAGTTTATAATATATGATTATCATAATGATATAAGTCTTATAATTATTATAATAATAAGATTAACTTTACGATCGGCTTACATCTATACATATAATACAATACAATCAAGTGAAGTTAATATACGACGGACATCGATTTCCATAATATAGCATATCCGATGTCCGTCGAATTTGTCCGGTGATCATAAAGTTCCGTTGATCCAATATATAAAATAATCATATATTAACATATTAAAGTATTTAATAATTAAAGATCTATTTCGATTGTATACAAACAAATTTAAACGATAATATACAAAGTGCAAATATATAGGGGCTAATTATATCAAAATAATATCCTAGTAGGTTAGTAAACTACTAGTTTAATGTAGAGTATACATTTCTGCATCATGAAATTCATGATGATCATGAAGTGCATTTGTATGTTGTATAAAAAGTATGCCATTAAATTGTGTAATAAATAACAATTATAATAATGTAAAGAATAGTCTTTAAGTAATATAATAATTTGATAAAACTAATATAGTTGATGTTTTACTTTAGGAATTATTGCATTTAGTTGGCTGTAAGCATATTTTACATAATTATCAAATACAAAATTAATATCAAATAAGGAGGATACTTACAAATACGATAGCAATATATTAAATAGACATAGCCAGTGTTATACAGCATAAAGCTTAATATCGCAAGAATAATCATTCCTCGTTATTTTATGATGGCCCTGAATTATGTCAACCGTATTAATATGGTGATTATTTCTAATATTTGTATTTGTATTTATATATATATATGTATAGTTGTTATGCAGTACTATGGACACAACATGTGAACTTTAACAATATATGTATGAAGAATTATACTATGTTCAACTATGGCCACTCCATTTTATATATTTATTATCTATTTACAATATCTACAGCTACAGAATGTAGTAAACATTAAAAACTACATTAACTTTTTAATATTCTATTACGGTAATAATTACTAATAGTTTTGGATATAGTTTTTAATATAATATCACCAATACTTATAATAGTCATAACATCATAATTACTACATTAATCATGTTAATAATGTGTTTTACTACTAATGAAATTTATTAATCAAGAATCTTGTTATGAGATATACAAAATGTTCAAATAATACAGTTAATGTATATATATAACTATGATATCATGATTACATTATCTTCTCCTTAAGATAATTCTCTCAGAAAAATAGTTGATGTATTTAATTGTATCGTAAACAATTGTGAACAATAACAATTAATTGTTTCTAATATTGATATTATGCCATTTATTGAAATACTCGCACAGTGTAATAGTGTTATCATCAATCGACCGTTGATGCATATATAGTAGTTATTATATAACAATCTTATGATAAGATTAACTGCATATAATAATAATAATATAATATTTCATGTCACATATATATATCGCATACATATTGAATCGCGTGTAATAATAGCGGACAAGAATGGACTCCTTAATAAGTATAATATACAACGCCTATATCGAAATATAACATACTTACCCAACCAACACTCACCACCCGTCCATAGATCGTCACACGATGTCTTGGCTAGCGGATTTCGCCGGCAAAGCCGAACAACTCCTGAACAAAGTCGACCAACAAGCCGGTAAAGCGTTGAACACTCCGGAACAAGCGCGCGCCGCCGCCTCCTCTAAATCGTACACCGCGACGGATGGTTCCTCCCCGTCGCTGAGTAGAAGCCGTTCCGCCACCGCCACGAATGTCCTCTCCTCCGCTGCCTCTAATTCGGCGCTGTCATCAAGTGGTGCGTCGGCGTCCAACCTCCGCGCCGTTAAACTTCTACAGCCCCCTAGGGACAGCGACGAACACCTGCTCAACGACTTCCTGAACGGCAAGTCGGACGTGGCGCGATCTAACGGACACTCGCGTCAGTCGTCCACTACCTCCGTCGGGTCGGTGGCGTCCAGTCGAGCTTCTAGTCGCGGTCACCTCTCCTCAGACCATGCCGGTTTGTATCAGTCGGTTATACAGTAGGCGACGTAATAGTGCACTTTATTATCAATATTTAAACCTTTATACCAAATATAGATATATATATATATACCTAGGTATTATATTATAATGTTTTTCTAAAAATACTATCTTTATTTATCACTAATTTACGATTCACAACGAGCATATAAATGACGTTTCTATATAATATATCATGTATAGATATTGCTACTTTTAAATACATACGCCGATATATCATCGACTGACCTACTTATTAATACCGATACACATCGACTACAGTGTTCGACCTGGCCACCGACAGTTCGGTGACCTCGAGCAGTAACCCTTCACCCCGACCCCTAACCCCGGACGAATACCTCACACCTCAACCTGACGGCGTAGTAACCGCGTCCGTTTCGATGGTCGACAACTCTTCGATTATTCTCGAGAACAAACTGCTCAAGAATGAAATCACCGCCCTCAACACTGAGATGATGTCTCTGATGGAGAGATCACGCGACTCACAAGACAGTTAGCCTATCGTAGTTACTCTAACGTTACACATATCTGAGTGCTATATCGTACGTTTAGGTTATTTGCAATTGTATACAAGTTATATATAAGTTATGGATATAAGTTTATAAATTTATTAATATTTATTAATATTTATTAATATTTAAATTTAATATTAAATATAAGTAAATTATAATCAGTATTTACTATTTAAATTTAAATTAACATACATTATCGTCTATTTAATTATTCACTGTAAGATTAATACATGCCTATTATTCATGAATAGTGGTCAGCGCCTTCGAGAAAAGAGAGAACATGATGAGAACTAACCAATCAGATTGCGACGAGATCATTCGTGACTTGCGTGACAGACAAGATGAATGGATTTCGCGCCTGAATTTATCTGAAGATCAGGTTTCGTTTTTATGTTTTGTAGTTTCATAATTATTTCATTCCTAAATTATAAATATAGGTTTACATTTATACATTATATATTATACATTTGTATATTGTAGAAATAGTTTAACAATTTAACATTTGAAAGTCGCTTCTCTACTCATCTTTATTTACTTTGATTCCAAGATATAACACATGATATATGCTGATATCGTTAATAGGTCTTACAATTGGAGAAGAGATTGAATGAGTCTAAGAATCAGCTGACGATGAAACACGAACAATTCCAAACTGTCAGTGCAGACCGTGAGAGGTTTGTAATAATAATGATTATGGTGATGATGATGATGATGATGATGATGCTGATGGTGATGATGGTGATGATGATGATGATGCTGATGGTGATGATGATTATGATGATGATTATGATGATGATGATGATGATGATGATGATGATGATGATGATGGTGATGTTGATGATTATGATGATAATAATGATGATGATGATGATTAAAGATTCTATAATATAGAATAACTATGAGTTTAATTAACTTTTTACATGTATGAATATGTATTAAATATGGATATTTATTCAATGATAAATAGTAATTATCATTATTATATAATATCTACTATATCATTAATAACATCAGTTCATATGTATTTATATTGTAAATATTATAGAATATATATGTATAAGAATAATTACTAAAGGATCAGTAAACAAATTAGAGGAATATAGCGAATAATTTCATTGTAAGAATCATTAGGCAGATATTGTATTCTATGTTATTTTTAAGTAGAAAACTATCACAACACTATAAAAAGTATCAAGTTGGAATATTTCCTAACGATAATAGACGTTTTTGAAATAACAATAAAGTAATACAAAATTAACAAAATAAAGCATGTAAGAAGTTTTACAATTATCGTTTTCGTTATCGAAAATAGAAATAAATATAAACCTTTTCACGCAATGATTACAGAATACTGAATGATCATACCTCGGTGAGTGGAGTGCAGAGTCAAGCTATGGAGTCGCTGAAGACAAAGCTATGCAACATGGAGACATCAATGGATGACAAGGACAAACTATGTAATAAACTCAAGGTCACTGACAGATATAGATTGTATTTATTTATTTATAAAACACTCATTATATATATACAATTATTATTGTTGAAAGTGTTATTAGTGATGTGTTAATAATAACAATAAGCTCTAAATAAGGATAATAACAATGATTATAATAACTAATGTGACCAGGTATGATAATAATAGAGGTTAACTAATTAGATTATAAGTAGTATCGTATTTGTGATTTAAAGCATAATTATTATCTAGTTTTAAAAATGAATTTGTTAGGCCAATACATAGTTTAATAGATTATGATTGTCTGTAATTGTGTGTGACTTTCGCCCGTGAAAATACAGAATTACGACACAAAAGTTAACGTAAGGCAGCGGTTTAACGAGATTATACTTGTATTACCCGATGGGTATCGCTTTAAACATCTTTTACATTATGATTGTACTGCCGAGTAATGCGTTGTCAAGTAAAGGATAAACGATGCTCGCAATTATTAATAGAACTACAACTACTAAAATAAATATATATATATATATATATATATTTTAGTGATATATTTTATTCGTTCAATGATTAATTAAAACTATGCGTGATATTGTTTATATTGAACATGAAATCTGTACCCTCTATTTATAATACCGTAACCTTTGACCAACCGCATTATTCTTAATGCGGATATCATCGATAATACACATACACATAAATGTACATATATTCATTGAGTTTATTTATATATAATCCACCATGTATATACTACTACCAGATTTAGGAGATGTTATTGGATTATATCTTAGGTAAACTATATATATAATAGTTAAAAGTGATCGATATATTCTCAACTTGGGTCTGTATGTTTGTAGCACGTACCATTATTCTAGGCAATGTATCAACTGGCTGTCCTAATGTCTTTGATGTTATCATGGACAGTCCAGCTACTAGCTAGCACTAAGCCTGTTACACTGAATAATAATAACACACATACGCGCCCGTTTGTTCATTATGATTATTCATGATTAAATCTAACAATAAATTACTAGTTACCATAAAATCCGGTTGAAATATTAACACAAGAATTAATTTAAACGTATAAACATTTATAAATATAAATGCGCCTAGATACTGTATAAGTGGACTGTTCAACTGTCCCCCTACACCATTATAACGCTGGCGCTATTCTCACACCAGATGGAGGCTATGGATACACAGACCACTATAGATGAAGAAAGACAAGATCTGAGTCAGAGTCTAGCCTCCACTCAAACTAAACTACACGAAGAGAAAAGTTTGTCCCTACCCATATCGTATGTATAGTCATATTGTGTATTATGTTACTGCTTCATGTATGTCACTAGGCGACAGCATTAGAAGGATATACATCTAATTTAAAGCCATTTAGTAGTACAAATATACTGATTTTATTTATTTATATTTATAAACAAAAACACTTCTAATGATTATAATTATTAATAATAATAATGTATTGTATAAATAGTGTCTTATATTTATTATAATAACACATCGTTAAATAAACGTGCATACTTTATGTTATAATGAGTAATAAGGAAATATTTAACGACATACTCAATGAATACAGATGTCACACTGGATTTAAATACTAAAATAAGGACATTAAAACAATCAAACGATCAAGTCAAGAAAGAATTATCTTTATATAAAGACAAAGCTACGAGAATCCTACAAGTGAGTTACCTTGACATTATATAGTGAATGTATTATTGTCATGGATTCATTTAAAATAAGCAGCCAAAATAATAATAAAATTGTTGTATTTAATTATATTTTAATAATGTTTTATTCGTATACATTTTTTTAAATATATAAATATATATATATATATTTTTTTAAAATTTTTATAAATATTTATAAATAAAATAAATAATGTAAAATACTTAATCTTTTATAGTTATGAATATTATATTAATAAGTTCAGTATATAGGCTAGGTATAATGATAGTTTTATAAACTACCTATCTATTTACATATACCTATACGAATACCATACCCATACACCAAATATCGCTATTAACATTGTATCATAATGAATTACTCGTTCACCCTTAGCCCTAGCTTAACCCTTACCTAACCTTTACCCCATATTATCGCTAACTCTGTCAGTCAAAAGACAAACTACTAGCCACATTGAGAAGTTCGACATCAAGCGAAGGAGTGATATCCTCCAATAGCAGTCTGTCCATAGAACTGTCCGAAGCAGTACAAGAAAGAGACACGCTACGCGATGAAATCATTGAATCGCACTCCAGTACCGAATCACTGAAAGCGACGATACAGGTGAAGATTAGTGCTTGCTTTCGTTAGATATCGTATACACTACATTATTATTAATTGTTAAGCAATTTGACATTTATAATTAGATATTTATAATCTATAAACATAAATTTATACCTTACCTATAATGTAATACGATATCAATACTAAAGCTAAGCCATACTTGTTATTAATCACTGTTTGTTATAGATCTAATATATTCTATATTTGTTAATATTTTCAATTTCGGATGTTTCAGACGAATATTTGCCTGAAGTTTTCCTCCTCCGCTTAATACATCTACTTATGATTCATTATTACATAATATATATCTACTTATGATTCATTATTACATAATATATATCTATTTATGAATCACTATTACAGAATATATCTACTTATGAATCACCTTTACATAAAATATCTATTTATGATTCACTATTATGTCAAACCACACGCAACAGGAATATGAATCACAACTACAAATGTTAGCAGAATCTAATTCCGATCAGTTGCAATCTCTTCAGGAGATCATAGATACTGAGAAACAGCGCCGCGATGACCTTGAAAGTGAATTCAACAAGCTCAAATTAGTTAGTGCGACTGGTGGAATTATAGTATATCTTCATTTACTCATTGATGTGCATGTATAATTATAAAGTTGGACACTATATGTGCTTATATATGTGTATTGGTGTTGCAAATGAAATCAAACAATTCGAAAATGGTATTGAACATTTGTGATGTTCATGAACTTTGTACATTAAAACTAGTATCGAGTTGAATATCTATATTTGAAACTATTCGAAATTATTTGATTGAATTTTTATTTACTATATTTAACATTTATTATTGAACTTCTTGATCGTACTTTCGAACATCTGCACTAAATATAGTCAATAATATTTACTAAATATATATTTATATGGTCTGTATCGAATATGGCCCCTATTTTTTTTATTTTGATATATGAGTTCAACTTAAAAATACTCGTTTTGATATTTAATACACTAGTGTACATGATAAATTGTATATGGATAATGCACATGTAGATATACATACATTATTAGTTATTATAATTTTAAAGTATACAAAGATATGTGTAAGATATTATAAATTTGACCTCTGCAATCATAATCAAAATAAACGGGTGTCATATTTGATATTATTCATGTATATATACAATGTATATTATATATTATAATGATATTTGTCAGTTAAATAAATATAAATAATCCGAAAATATAATATATATATATATATATATATATATTATATACTATATATTTAATAATGTAAATAAAGTATGAGTTTTTTTTTAGATTTGATATAAAAGTATACTTATTGTTCTGAGTATGATCCTACCAGGGTTGGCCAAATTGGTATTTCAGTTTTCTATGTTAAAACCTAAATTATCAATGATGGTGATTATTGTGTTATCTAACTTACTAAAGTAATGAATCAGAATTAGCTAATAATATGTAATTATATTTGTTATTTATTTTAATTAATAATTTAAAAGTAACAATTATTATAATATTAATTTAGTAGTTAAACTTATAATTAATATCAAATTATTATTAATAACTAATACTTATATTAATCCTAATATATATAACATTTATATGTATAATAATATGTATGTTATATATAATGTATAATATTAAATATTAAGTTATTATTTTCCGAAAATTTAATTTTTTAGGTTTTTAATACTTATTGATAAAATGATAAGGTGGTTCATTTGCAACCAATGTCTATATATATATATATACTGATTGACAATCATTGACGATATTTACATCTTAATTTGTTAGCCTAAAAGAATGACAATTATATTGAATTATTTTTATTTATATTTAGTATAACGTTATAAACATAGCACTTCTAATGAATGATTATTATCATTATACTAACCCGAATATTACATCTATACAGTGTATAGTATACACATAAACTATATACATAAACTCACACATTCAACACTGTTGATTCTATGTTGATATATGACATAAATGCTATAGGAACTGAGGTATGCTAACGATGAACTACACAAACAAAGACTGTCAGCCAATAGGCAGCTCACCGATCGCGACTCTCAGATTGAAGTGCTACGTAATCAGGTACAGAACTCCACACACACATGTGTCACTACTATTGAGTGTGTCACTGTCACATGTCACTACTATTGACATCTAGTGTGTCACTGTCACATGTCACTGTCACATGTAGCTACTATCAACAGTGTTACTATCACCATCATCATCATAACCATGAACATAGAAATCCCATTTACTTTATTATCTTCACTTCGCGATTATCGCTGTCAGCGATGTAGCATCACTACCATTAATATCATCACTGCTAACACAATCATGATATAACTATGATCATTATCATCACCGTTATAACTATCAATAATAATATTATTATCATTATACCTATCACTACTACCAATACTAACATTATCACCATCATCACTACCACCATAACCTTCATCACCTCCAATAGTTGACGGCTAAGGCATCATCGTCATCGAGTACAGGAGACCTGGAGAGACAGATCCACTCGCTAACGGAACGTCTGATACAGAAACAAGGCCTTCTAGAGGTTCTTAACACTGAGAAGAATTCACTAGTGCTGCAACTCGAGAGAACTGAGGTTAACATCACTACTACCCATACTACTACTACTATTACTACTACTACTACTACTACTACTACTACCCATAGTATTAACAACGATTTTCTAAAGAAAGATATAACACTTTCGCGAAAGAATATAATTCATATTTTACTCAAAATATGAAAATCACCATCAACCTAGGATGTTATTTCGAACGAATATGTTGTTTATAATGTTTATTTGTATCAAACTATATACTTTTAAAATGTTTACTAAAGCATCCATGTAGTATCAGTCTCAGTTACCTAAAGTATATACTCGGCTCAGCTCAGCTCGGGCTCGTTTTTTTTCCGAAAATGAATGTCTCGGCTCGGCATCAATAACCAAAAGTCTCTGCATTAAAAATGTAGCATCATTTACAACACTAGTAATAACTATATTTTAACAGATCACATTTATAACGCCCATGTAAACCTACATATATGATAACAATATGTGGAGGAAGGTCATATGTTCACAGCGAGCGCTAGACTTCTAACCAATCATTGTATACGCAACGATCATTAGCCAATCAGTGTTTTAGTAATATTAGTTACATTTTAATTAATTATATTTACTAAATGATTTAGTATCATTAAAACTATCAAGCCTATTAATATATATATATATATACATTATTAAGTAATATAAACATTCATAGAACAATTATTAAGTAATATTAATGATAACAATGTATAAAACAAGCAATGTAACATTTTATTTATTTTTACATAATAATATATAAGCGTACGTTCGTTATCACCATCCACCTATTACCTAAAATACCCTAATACCGTTATTTAACATATACCTTCATTATTAATATATTGTAACCAATAATATGTGTAAAAATGTAAATATGAAAGTAACTCTTTATGCATTAAATGTTGAGAAACGTTTTAAAATAAGAATACCCTTCTGAAAATAATCATGACTAATCTATGACCTATATGACTATAATCATATGTAAAGCAATCAATAGGTATCCAGCTATATTACCCAATGTAGGTATATATTCATCGCATTCACACGCTGTACCGTAGGTACCCAGTGTGGCAGCCTGTTACCCACATGAGTTGTAGGAAAATAGGTATACCCAGCGTGGGTACTAATATCTCAATATATGTACATAAATCAGCCATGTAAAAGTGACCTAATATATAACAAAGCAATAGGATATGTTGGTTTAATGATGTGCATTGTACATGTAACGAGTCGGAGCTAACTTATAGTGCATGCAATAGAACAATGAAAACATTGTTGTATAAAAACCGCACCGAACCTAAATATATTAAGTGGTTTGATACTACTACCGGTAGCTGCAGGGATTACGTTTAGAATACATTGCATAGATAAGGAGTGTTATATCTTTACTATTACTACTACTACTACTACTACTACTACTACTACTACTACTACTACTACTACTACTACTACTACTACTACTACTACTACTACTACTACTACTATTACTACTACTACTACTACCACCCATACTATTACTACTATCACCAATACTACTACTATTACTACTACCCCTACCCCCCCCCAATAGAAACAGTACAGAGAATCTGAACACGCCGCCATGAGGAACACCAGCACCACCCTACATCTGCCCCACGACCAGTCCGATGCAGATGATACCCGGCAACGTTTGCCCACATTCCTGAGGTCAGCGGTCAGCGATGGTCAGGTCACTCGTAGGGTTAAACTGGCCGCCAACACCATCGATAGATTCAGGTTTGTCTCTTTCTCCTACACATCCTCTTCCTCTTCCTCCTCCTACTGCTCCACCTTCTACTCCTCCTCTACCTACTGCTCCACCTTCTCCTCTTCCTCTACTTACTACTCCACCTTCTCCTCCTCCCCATAAGCATTAAGTTAATACTATTACCCCATCTCACCGCTATCTCACTCTTTCACAGTATTAGATTAGGTATCTTCTTAAGAAGGTATCCCATTGCCAGAATATTCGTTATTATTTATATGGTTAGTAACTAATAATAGTTCATCATATGTATATATGAATAGTTTATTTAATTATTTAATATATAATTTAATTATTGTATTTAATTTTTTAAATTATACATTTTCTAATAATTTAGATATTAATTTTAATTATAAAGTTTATATGACATTAATTATATAAGAATTTTGTATTACTATAAAATGTAACTACATATATTTAAGAAAAATAGTTTTGAAGAAATATAAAATTATATTTTATACCTAATCTCCAATGTATCATTAGTTTTTGTTTGGAAAAAATAATAGTCACTTTTAATATATATATAATTTTATATTTAAAATATAATGTATATATATATAAATAATCACCTATAATAATAAATCACTTAAGAAGGGATAATTTCAAAGCATTATATATAAAAGATAGGAACAAATAGTCAAATAAAATAATAATTATACTGGATATTAATTTTGATATTAATACAAAATTATATAATTTTTATTTTACTATATAGATAACATTCATCAAAATTACTAGCAAACAAAAATGAAAAACAAGTAATATAAGATAAATAAATGTGAATTTAGAATTCTTTTCATGTTATATTTATAAATCTGATTTTGTTTCCATATTTTATTATATAATTTCATCAATAAAGTTGATTAATATTTTAAAATCTAGTATAAGTTTAAGTATATAAATATAAGTATTAGTAATATATTATTAATATTCAGCAATTCGTGAAAAAGTTATCATCTTCTAAATAAATGTTCAGATATATAATATTCTAAATTGTGCTTGTGTTTTCTTGATAATAAATAAGGTTATCACAGTTTTAATATATGATATGTACATGACAATCATTTAAATAACAATAATATCTCTACTATAATTCTAAAATATGTAATTGATATAATTTAAATGATTATAATAGATATATGAATATATATTAGCTGTATGACGATTAATGTGTATTTATATCACTTTTATGTGATGTTTATATATCATTTTAAAATAAATAATTATATTTTAATATTTTTCGTTACAAAATAAAATTATAGGTTACTCCTCCTTTAGAGAAATAAATTTAAGTTTTTTTTGAAATATTTATTTTTTAATTATTAATTTTCTGGTTTATTATAATTGTATTTAGGTGTATTGATGGTCGGACATCTTAGGATACATAAACCTAGTGGTGTTGTAGAATATTACATTAGCAAGATATAACAATACTGATGTAGGTCAAATACAAATCTATGTGATATAGTGATAGTTTTATAGATATCATTTAAATTTAGTTTTATATTCTCAAAAAATAGATTTAAAATATATCTAAATTAAAATACTTAAAATGTATATTTGCCTCATTCACATTAATGTTATTGTGTTATACTTGTAGAGATAAACTCTTCATATAAATAATACTTATCAAGTTAATTGTATTAGCTATTTGCCAATATTTTCACTGAAATACATATATTTAGATTATATATCTATTAGTGGGTTCATTGTTTTATATTTCAATATACCTAATAATCTGAAAATATTTGAAGATTGAATTATTGTTTTAAAAATGGTCTAGATGAAGCCAACCTATTTAATTTCGATCAAATTGCTAAAATATATATATTTTTAATTATATGTAAATATTATATAATTTTAATATAATATATGCAAATAATACTACAGGCTCTACTGCACTTATGGGTTACCATGGTAATATTGACTTATCAACCAGAAATTCATTCCAACGATTTCAATCCCAAACAATGAAGCTTTTATTGTACAGTTTACATTATTTATTCATTTGTATATATTTATATTATATATATCAACCATTGTAAAAAGTTATTAAGTATTATTATTATATTATTATTATACAAACAATTAATGTAAATAAACATGATGCATAATTAAAATTATATATATACATAATTTATCTATAACATATGAGAATGCATTGAGAAGTATAAACAAATTATAGAAAATCACAATAAAATATATAAACAAAACGATTGTACAAATGGCTACAAAATTATAGATATTTCATATTCGAGAGTTCAATAAATAAATTCTATCGTGTATTATTCACTCAATCGTAATAATATTAATAATACATAGGTGGCGCTTTATGACGATGTAAACGCTATGAACTAGAATTCTATAATCGGTGAACATTTGCGTGAACATCTATCTGAGATCTGGTTCCCCATCAATGACTTTCTTAATCTTCAAGAACATGGCAGTAAACCTGTACAGGAGGTCAATAGTTGTGATTAGGTGTTACTAGTGAGATCTAGCTTACCATGGATCTAGTCTAGATATACTATCGTAATCCCTTATAGCTTCTGTAAACACTTCTACTTCCTGTTCCTCGCAGGCCTTCATTAAAACCTGTTCAACATGCATATATTAATGTAGGAATATTGAAAAAGACGATACATAATTATTTATATTCAAGAGAACCTCCTAATTTTATAATTAATTTTAAAATAACCAATAATTTATATTTCAATTAATATAATTAATTAATTTTTTTTCGTAATAAATAAATGAGATTAACTAACCAGATATCATTTATAGGTATAGATAAAAATTGAATTTTAAAACAGCAAATATATTTAAAATTTAGATTGAATACATTTATTATAATAAATGGATCTACAAACTTTCATCAATTTACATTCACGACTGTCTGAGAAATTTGGGAACATTTTCTCATACTTTTCTACAGCGATCATGGCATCTTGCGTATCTTGGATGAGATGGCAGATTGAGGCACGGAAGAAATACTCCTTAGCGCTGTAACGTAGTAGTTGACTGTCTATGGCATTCGTAGCCACCTATAGGGTATAGTTTGCATTAAATATTAGAGATATAATAAGATGATATGAATATCTATTCAACACTGATTTCGAAATACAAATATAACCTACATAATTAAATATTATATAAAATGAATACTGTACAATATAGTCTCTTATATAAATTCAATTTATATTTAATAATTATCAATTATGTATATAATAAGCTATCATCATACCAAAAAAGTAAAAATATTATCCGGCAGATATTTTGTGATGGATATATATTAGAATAATGGTTTTTATTGTATTTGTTATGAATTCTAAACATTGCCATATTTATTTGGAACCTGATATTTTAAATATATCTACTATTGAATTAATTTATTATTGAATAGAATAAAATAATATAATAAAAATAGAATATTAGAATATCAAAGTCAATATATAATATACTATTCTACATATATTTCCTCTCTATATTTACAATATATTCATGATATTATATCCATCATGTTCTAAATAAATAAATCCAGTTAAAATTATTCTCACGGATATCTGTAATAAAATATCTGCCATATAGCAGGCTACTTTTTTTTGGAGTGAAATCACCTTATCCACATGGGATGGCCATTTTGTTGATTTTACAACAAATTATTCAAAACATTTGAAAAGTCAACAATAAATACATTCAATAAAATTCAATAAATAAATTATTAATTAATAATATTATGCATTCAGGTAATATAAAATCAATATTATAAAGTAAGTTTTATATATAAATGTTAATTTATAAAATTGTGATTATATTAGATATCAAATATTATGTAACAATTTATATTAGTTAGTAGATTTCAACATAAATAATTTATTTTATAATGGCTTTGTATAAAATACATTTGTTATGCTATTTCTAAACTGATTTCGTAGATAATGTTTTTACAGTTATTGATCAATAGTACATATCAAAATGTAAACTAATTTATCCATTGGGATATCTTTAACTTCCAAATAAACATAGTAATATTTTATTTTCAAAGATAATAAATAATATGAAATATTACAACAAAATACATGTCTATATATCTATAATTACTACCTGTTCATATATATCAATAGCTTTAATGTATTGCTCCATCTGAGCAGAATATTGGGCCACTTTTAATAAACATTTATTGGCGGAACTGTTTGCATTAATGTCATTATGTAATAAAGGTTTATTTAAAACAAATATACCTAATTAGCCATATTAAATATCTCAAAGCATATATATATAATTTTTTAACAGTTACTAATGCTAAAAATTACAATAAATAAGTTATATATTTATCTTAATATTATAATTTATCATAAATTATCAATTATTCAATTATTAAATTTACTTTAGTTAGGTTAGAGAAATAAAATCTATTTCCTTAGAATATAGCCAAAATGACACACTTGTATCCATAGATTTGTATTTCACCTAGATCAGTATTGCTATATATCGATAAAGTAAAATTCTTCAACAGACTCGATTGAGGTATATTAAGATGGCCCACATGACACATGCATTCAATAAATAATATTTATTTTAAAATACATTTGATTTTGTTTCTATATTCTCTTATGAAGTGCATTTAAATTATATAAAAATACAAATATATATTATATATTTATACTGCAATATAATTACAACATTTAATTTGATTTAAAAATAATTTATGCGATAGTCGACCATCTTAAGATAACTAAATCGAGGCACCATGTATGTTGAAGAAAAATCACGTGACTACCAATCTAGGTAAACTATAAATCTATGCTTGTATTTGATGAAGTTTTAAATAAGTTAACATATAAAACTAATTCATAAGATATAGTGAAATATACTGATATGATTATGGTGTACAGATTTGTTATATACACACTATTTGATACCTATTTGATTCTTCACCTTTGTAGAAATCAGCAGCTGTTTCATAATGACTTAAAGCCTGTGTACATTGAGATAAGGAATGAGTGTTAGAAGAAATTATATTGAAAATGAAAAGTTATATTTACATTAATAAGATAACAGTATAATAATATTGATAAGTGAATAAATATTAATTTTTAAACATTTTAATATAGGAATGAAATTAATAATATATATATATATATATATTACCTTGGCATCAAAAAAGAAAAGATACAAAGAGTCTTAAATTGATGTAAAGAAAGAAAGAACATTATAGGGAAAATAATAACTTAAAAAAACTCAATAAATTTGTCTATTCTATTCAATTCTATAATATATTTAACTGTTGTTATATATATATGAAATAGTATTAGTAGACTAGTGGCACTATCGCCAAATGACGCTGACGGTCAAGGGAACCTGGTCAATATCTGCGAGATCAGTTTCGTAAAGTTCTGCGATATTAATATGATTCTTGGCAGCGATAGTAAACCTGCCCATATCAGTGTAGATGTTGATAGCCAACTGTAGACAATTCACAGCCTCTGTTAATAGTGGTAGTAGTATTAGTAGTAGTGGTGGTGGTGGTGGTAGTGGTAGTAGTAGTAGTAGTAGTGGTAGTAGTAGTAGTAGTAGTAGTAGTAGTAGTATTAGTAGTGGTGGTGGTGGTGGTAGTAGTGGTCGTAGTAGTAGAAGTAAATTCTAAGATTGCAATATAAATCTCAAGATAAAAACCATTGCCTCTTGAGATACTAATAATAATACTGATTGCTTATAAAAATAATAAGTAGTATTTTTATCATTCAATATTTTAACTAAATTAGTTTAGGATAAAATAGAAAATATATTTATTACATAGATCCAATGATCCAGAGAAGCACGTTTTTATTTAATTATATTTATTGATATTCTTATGCATCTAGTTTAGTTTTGAAAGAAAATCAATTTATATGTATATCTATATATATAGTATAGCTATAATATTATCAAGGTAGAATATAAATATATGTACCTATTAATTAATTATTAGAGAAACTTGAGGTGCATTTAATCATTATAATATATTCTCATTATTAATTAATGATTTAATGTAAAACACATTTTTATTGGTAAATGTTATATTTTAAATTAACATATATTAACATATATTCTATATATGTTTCTGTACCAATATGCTATCATGTATTAGTGGCTATTTCTAGTATTCAGTATTTAAATACCTTATGATTTTATATATGTAGTTGCTAATATAAAACAATAATAATAATAATAATAATAATAATAATAATAATAATAATAATAATAATACAATATATATGATATGAATCATATCATATGATAGTGATATTTTTAAATTACTGATATCTATTTACATATAAACTTGAGTATACATATAAATAATAAATAACATATGCTCAATTTAATTATTCATTAGTATTATATACACATATACATCAATATAAACAATTTGCTAATTATATTCTACATTTATCATGTAAACAAAAGTATCATAGAGATAGGTAATTATTTATAGAACAATGATTATATATTTATTGATCATACGATAGTGGTTGTAATCTAAATCTATCTACATTTAATGATAATTCTATGTAAATGCCTAAACATATGTAACATTATTGATATATATATACGTAAACATTGTTGATAGCGCGTTACTGTGATAGAATATTGACCTACGCTTAGGAGCTATTTTAATATCTCTACTACAACAGGGAAGGATGAGGACATAACCTCTGGGGTCGTTCTTCTTGAAGCAGTTGGATGCATTAATATATTGAGTGGCTGCTTCGTGTTTAGAGTCTAGTTTTATCTGAACTTCTGCTGCTTTTGTGAACGTACTGCCGGCATCTGTATGAGATAGTAACATCGATGCAGTGCTGCCATCTATAGTACTATGGATGAAACATTCTATCGTATGTGTCTTCTTAGTGGTATAAAACAATCAATATGACATGTTCGCGTTTAATAGCAGATTGCGTGTAATAGGGTCATCTATGCACAGCAAGATATGTAATGATATAATGGTTATGATAATTTAAATATATATAATATATTATCATAGATATTATTATAATATGTATTATATTAAATATAAAATACTCTAAATATAATTATAAACATATTAGGTACAATATAACAAGTAGTATTATATAATTAAAGTAAATATTATTATTAATAATTTTTTTAATAAATGAGATTTTAATATTTTGTCATTTCATAATTACGATATCTACAATCCGTAATATTTAGCTATCAATATCCATTGTGATAATTAGCATTGTTACAAACCTGGCCATTTCTTTGCCATTTTATAAATGTTAGCTGCCCTGATATATAGTTCGCATATCTCCTCCTGCTTAGCAGCATTTCCGCTATTAATTAAATAATGTTTAATATACGCATCTACATATTATATATATATATATATATAGTTCATGAATCCATACATTTAATATAACAAAGAAAATACTAATTAAAGAATAAAAATAAGTTATATAATTAATAATTACTACATATACATTTAAATACATATTTTACGCAGTTAAAATATTATTTTAAATACACTTATTATTATTAAATATTAGAATTTTCAAAATAAAATATATTATCAGAATTAATTTAGTTGTGCTTCAACAACTTGTGATAATTCACAGATAAGAGATTAAACTCTTGCATACTAAATTATATAGATTAGAAGTAAATAATGCTATTTAATATTTATTAATATACAAATATGTAATATAATAAACATTTGAAAATGATATTAGTGATAATATTGGTAAATATTGCATTTAGTTAACAGCTATAAATTATACATTTTGTATTCATTGTTAAATATTTACTAAATATCGGGCAATCAAACATTTAATAGGTAATATTTATATATAATTTATATGTAAACGCACGCATAAGTAATACGTGGACCTACTCCATATCGGTATAGCTGTTCACACAGAAACTGCCTGATTTGATTGTTCATGAAATTTAAATAGGGAGGATATCAGGCTTTTTTTTGATGTGAGAGCAGCTTAAGTTATAATGCATTTGAAAATAGTATAACAACAAAATATCTCAAGATTCAATGACATGATTAGGTAAGTTATTCAATCTTTACAACAGAGTACATTTAATATAATTAAATTAATAATATTTAGTACTACAAACATTATTGGTATTTAGGGGATCCCGCACATTTAAAGTGATGATAATTTATTTATTTTTATATTTTTTTTATAAATTTGTATTTTCCTATGCATGTATATGTTATGAATACAATAAAAAAAAATTAGGTCAATGAATGAATAGAATATTAGTTTTATTTTTTTAGTGGACCTATGTTTTTCCTATCTATTTATACACGTAATTGGCAAATGGGGTGTTATGTGCGGGATCCCCTTAATAATTGTAATAAAATATAAATTTCGAAAAAAAATATAAATTTGCACATCAATAATACAAAATATATTTGATTTTTTGATATATAATACAAACAAATTACATTTGAAAAGGCATATTTTGTGAAATTATATTTTCCGCATGAGTTATTTTATCATATTGCTTCATGGTCCAGGAGTACACATTTTAATAGGATACAAATATTAATGCAAAAACTCATTTTAATATCAATTATTTCAATATTATTATATTATACATAAAATAATTGAATACACATTATATTATTAGTAATTTCGACAAATAATATAAACAAACATCATTCAATTCAAACTATTATGATTATTCAAACTATTTATAAATAATTTGTTTTAATAAAATATTTATATAGAAATACAAAATAAAAATATGAATGCATTTTATTTCACAAATAAATCAATATTTCTTATATATCTTTGATTCAGATTGAAATCATTGAAATATAATCAAATATACCACTGAAAAATATCTAGTTGGGAATACAAAAAGTAACCATTGCAGAGATAGCGAGCGGACATGATGTCCTTGATAAAACATATGTATTTTAATTGTAGATATTTATTATTTAAATGTTATTCAAATGATAGATAACAATCGAATTAAAACGTATGTAAACTTAAACTTAATATATTTTTGTTAATGATTTGATTTTAGTAAATTTAACAATTTAGTTGACGAGTTTTAAGATATAAATAATAAAATTGTAAAGTATCAATTACAAATAATGGTTATTTTATTATTGCAAAAATACAACTACAGAAAGAATACAAAAACTCTCTTGTTTCATACATATCTACCACTATATTATATTAATTATATTATCATCGGATTATTAGCAGATTTTTCTGTACATTTAAGTCAGTATTAATTAACAATATATTATTACAAATTATGATTCAAAATAGTAAATATATTTTAAATAATTTAATTCTTTTAATCATTTAATATAATTTATAATACATTTTATTAAACCAATTTATTGTATACAATAAAATGTATATGTATATATAAAAACATATATTTGTTATATTAGAAAAATGTACACTACGAAATGGAGATATTATAAATATCAATACATTAATAAAATAGAATATTAAATGTATTATTCTATAATTAATATATATAACAGTAAACTTAAAAATGTAATTGGTTGATTTCAATTAAAATTAAAATATAGAAGTTTCTTTTATTTAAAATATAATAATGTTAAAAGGATATATTTTGACATCACATATAAATTTTAAACATAATTTGTTTTGCTATTTATATACTGATATTTTATTAAAGTAATTATAAAGATATTTATCTAATAGACTAGTTTATTTTTAATATGATAGATAAAATAAAATTTAAATTACTTATGATATAATTTGAATACTCAATTATATATAATAACACAATCTGAGGAATACGTAAGTAATATAATTATAATAATAATTTATATACCATTAATTAATATTTTTAATTTGATTTCTTCAACCCTAATACAAACAATTACACAATATAACGTAAGTGTTATATATTTCCTTAGAAAATGTTGTGTTACTTATATAAATAAACTACAAGTATAAACATAATATACTCTAATAACTCTAATAATTAAAGTTTAAACATGAATTAAAATGTATATAATATATGACATTTAATATATATTTAGCCACAAAAACTTCACAAAATGTAGGTAGGCTATTAATTAACTATTAATTTAATCAAATTGAAGTTTTAAAATGAATTATAATTAAAGAGTATATAATATAATAGAATATATTTTATTAATAATATGCATATAATTATATGCACATAGACTATTATATGTATATTTTGGCAAACAACCAAGAAAACCTGCATTTTGAAAAAACCAAAAAACAATTATAACTATGCGTATAATAGGAATAGCAATCATATTATATGATTCATATATAATATGATAGTATCATAATAATTATGTTCAGATAATATTTCTGACGTTTGTACACATTTTTAATTTATGATGTGTAGATTTTTTAGTTTTAATGTGCGGATTTCATCCAGGTACCATTTTTAGTTTTAGGGACTGCTTGTACCGGAGAAATCATGATGATTATCATCCATAAAAGACTTTTATTAAAAGTGCACATACTTTTTATGAGAATATTATGGAATAAATAAGAATTGTTATTGTTATTTTTATTTGGTGGAGTCCTTTCATCGGGGGATAATCATGTGGATCCTAAAATTTGAATTTTCTATGAGGCGTGTGCATCTAACCGCGCGCAATACAATTCAATGTTTCAATATTATAAATAAACTGTTCCCGATCTATAACAGTGTAATCTATATTTAGAGTAATCTTTTATTACATTATAATTTCTATATTATATAGATATACATGATTAATGCATGAATATACCATATATTATATGTATGCGTAGCATTGTACGCGTATATATGCATGCACGACGTGCGTTGCACGTATATATATATATATATATATATATATATATATATATGTGTTTTAAATATTATATAAACTAACAAGGGAAATCAAATATATTATACATATATTATTATTATTATTATTATTATTATCATATTTAGGCATTGATGCTTGGTGAGACAATTACCTTTAAATATAAATATATATATATATATATATATATATATATATATATATATATATATATATATATATATATATATATATATATCTACATATATATTGATAATATTATAGTCTATACTTTTATATACTCAGAATAATACTGTAGTATTAATTAATTTAATTAGTAGTAATATCACATATATATAATAGATATATACATATATATGTGTATATACACTATTAACATACTCCTACATATACATTATACACACTGTATTCACAGATACGCGTATATATAATATATATATATATATTATATGATACACACTTATACACATATATACGTAATATGTACATACATATATACACACATACATGTATACATGGTATACATATATTATATATATAGTATATGTTGAACCTACGATTATTTTAAAATAATGATATATTAGACCACGCCCTCAATCACATAAATATCATCGAAGCATTGAATTGAAATACTCGCGCGTAAATGCACACGCCCCTTATAAATTTTAAATTTAGGATCCGCATATGATCCATCGATATAAAGAAAGTGGATTAGAAATTGAATGTAGTGTATGGCACTATCCGCTACGGGCGCTGCAGTCTGAACCCACTATCTGGCCCACTACTTTTTATTTATAATTATATTTATTTATACATATATATATATTGATAATAACTACCAATTTTAATGTACTAAAAATAAAATTATATATTTAAAATACATATCAACATTCCTCTTAATTTTGTGTATTTAAATTGAAGATATACTATTTTATTGATTTTATTAATATTTATAATTTAAATCCATTGATATAGATAAAAGTCACTTTAATCTATTTCGACGAAAAGCCTACTGTTTTAATATTTGATATATATAATATGACTAATATCCAATCAAAATCACTGACACCATTTTGTTAATTTATCGATAAAAGTATCATTCACGTGTCTATCTTTTACATGCATTGCGTGCGACGCCGTGCGTCAATTGCTTATCCACTTTATTTATATCGATGATATGATCGTAATCCCTTTCATCCCATCCAGGAACTTAGATGAAGTTTTCACTTATAACCATAAATGGCTCTAATGTCCCTTCGAAGACAGGAATGATAGAAATTATTTATTTTATTTTATGCAACTAGTAGTTTACATATCTATTTATATATGCTAGAGTTATTCTAATAGTATCAATATTCGGCCTAAATCAATAAATATAATTCAAATAAATTAAATATGTTTACAGTACAAAAACACATACACGCGAATATATTTTTTAATCGTAACATTTAAAAATAATTATTCATATAATATTTGTATATTATAATATAAATTAAATACATCATAACAACTTATACTAATATATAATATAATGAAAATTAATGAAAATATAAACCCTCCAAAAATTGATGAAAATAATCCTCCAGAATTTTTAGCCTTTTTCTCTGCTTGTGCAATAAGCTCTAATGCTTTCTTATCACCATCAGCCATAATAAAAATGTATAATAGTTATTTTATTAAATGTTTATGAATTATAACTAATGGAAGAGTGAATTATGTAAAATACAAAATTATCAAAATATCTTTAAATAAATAAACAATATTATGACAGCTCATCTAATATTTGATTTCCGCATTAAATATAACACATGACCACATTAATAATACATTAATAAATATATATGTGGTCTGCTATTTATCGCTAATATAAATTTATTTAATAATTTATAATCAACAAATTATATTATTATAGTAAATATAAATACATTCTGAAGACTACTAAAATGAATATACCAGCTATAAATATTGATAGTTCGGCTATTAGTTCAAATATTAATAATAAATCCAATAATAATCTCTACAAAAGAAAAACATATTTAACTAAAAATAGTCCTAAACGAAATGGGTTAATTTAATATTAATATATAGATATATATATATATATATATATATATATATATATATATATATATATATATATATATATATATATATATATATATATATATATATGCGCATATATGGGCTATCGGTTTTTTATTATTCCTATTAATTCTATTTAGTTCCTATGTTCACTCCAATTGAATGTGAAAAATCTATTGAAGTAGGATAGGTAAAGTAGGATATATGATATACCTACTAGGATTAAAATATGTACATAACCTAATTACAAATCTATTTACATCTCAATAGGTCTGAACTTATATTTTAATTTTAATTTATTTAATATATCTAGTTTAAATTTAATAAGTTAAAATGTATAACTACATTAAATGATAAAATACTATCATATGAATAGCTAATACTACATATCAAGTATGCTGATAATATGTATAGTTAATTAATCATTAGTAGCTACTAATACGATCGGTGATTGTTTAAACATCGATTTTTGTATTAGTATATAATGATAGTAGGCTTATAAGCCTTATAAGTAGGCTTATGTAGACTTAATCGTGCTACAACATCTCTTATAGGTCCAATAGGAATATATATATATTTCACTATTTTAATAGTGTAGGGGGGGTTGGGGAGTGAGGATTGGCCATATATTTACTACATAACTGATGTATTATCTAACTAAGAAGGGTTAGATAGTTTATCACACTTCTCTCTCAAATGAAATTCTCGGATCCTATAGGCACTATAGTGCCCCTCCCTTGTAATCACTTCATCAAGTGGGATATGAAAATTGACGGGGATAGGTATATGTACTGTATCTATAGCGGAGGAGTTTCTAGCCAACCAGCGGTCAATAACGGGTGATGATATTATCTCAACGGTCAAGTGCAAAACGTATGTACAATCTACTATCTATAGCATAACAACTGATACGTACAGTGTACACTGTACGACGTAGTACGTCGTACACTGGGTTAGAGATAGGAATCGTCACATGTTTTCAACCTACAGAATGAACACATGACTCATAATATCAATTCCACAATAACAAATTAGTCGAGGCCCGTATAACTTCAACGACCGCGCATACCATTACTTTCCAGGATGGATGTGTTAAATCAGATACTGGATCAAATACAGTATTGACAACAATTACATCAACATCAATAACAGTAACGACATTGATAACAACAACGGCATACAATGTGGTAACAAATAATATAATAACCTACAATTAAGTGACACGACTATAGGTAGGACCTATATGGAAATGTCCGGCGGACGCACAGTGTACGACGTACACTGTACGTCGAACAGTCAGGTGATTCAGGAAAATGCATAAACAAACGAGGGAGCTAAATCGCTATAATTGACATTGTTGATTTGGCAAAAGAATATGGAAAAACTATGGTGAACTTCTTACTGATGAATGTTACAAGATATATAGGGTGGATAGCCTACAGTGTATAGCACCTACAGTGGATATCAACAATTTCATCAACTTGGAGTGTATTTTATTATGATGAATGAGATAACTTCAGAATTCTAATCTATACACCAGTCTCTGACAGAATCATCTCATTAAGTTTATAATCCCATCCAGTGAATTTAACAATCATATTTAAATTTATGCTCCGACCAGTGACTATGAATACGAATTAATTGAATAATTGTATTAGTAAATAGAAGTAATAATTGCATAAGTAGGAATACCTACATAAAAAAGACTTAATTAGTAATCAAGATGGTTGTAATGCAGTCGTAAGAGACTAATATGATAACTGGAGAAATGTGCCAGTTTGGTAGATTTTCACAAGGCAAATATAACCAATGAGGTACTTGACTTCTTAATTGTGCACCCAAGCACAATCTAATGCTTGCATGCAAACACATATATTTGACTACACCCACAAAATAAATCTTGAACGAAAATCTACTTGGCACTCTCCTAATGATCTGACTCATGTTAACGTATCGGCGGTTAAACTATAGTATACATAAAGGTACAACTAGAACCTATCCGGGAACATATAGTAATGTTATCATGATTTACTCTTATGTAACATGAAGTTAAAGCTACGAATATAGAAAAAAAGTAAGAATAGTGGAGTAAGATTTGGCGTAGTAAAATGTAAACTAAAGGGGAATCAGCAAAGAGTACAAGAATTAGTTTGAGAATAAACTGGTGTCCGTTAATATAGATAAACTATCTACTAATGAAGATCTTCGATATATCGATATACTCAAATTGCTGATATAATTATTTCGACAAATAAACACATTTTGGGAAAGTACATATAAGAAATAAACATACATTATAGACGATATTCTTAATAGGTGCGATAAAAGAAGAAGCTTGAAAATAACTAAATTTCACGCTGTGAAGAACACGCTGAAGAAAATAGATATATACATATGATAAATATAAGTAGGAAATCAGCACAGAATGAATGGCTAAGCTCACAGTGCAGGTAAATCGATACATATTTGAAAATGGGAATACATAGAAAAAGAGCATTCAATAATCACCAATTCACCGAAGTCAATCACCAATTCGAAACCCATAAAAAAGACAATCATCGAAGATACAAATAGTATACAGATTGCTGATGATAATTCCATAATAGAAAGATGGACAGGTATTGCAAATATCTCTATAACTTTAAAATTAATCCTGATTGCGATAAATTTCAAAATTACAACCATCCGTCTGAGATGGAATAGTTACTGCTGCAAATACTAGTCAGAAGTTGAAAATGCATTAATTGCCTGAAGAATAACAAATCACCTAGAATTGATAATGTATCATGCGAACTTATATAAGAAGGTGGAAGGTGAAACTGGTAGGTAACCTATATTTACTAAACTCTGTTAACAAATCTAGATGATAAAAGTAGGAAGACCAAAAGAATGGACTACAATATTACTTATACATATACTAAAGAAAGGTAACCTCACCAAATTCTCAAACTATCGTACTAATATCTCATAAGTCACTCGATCAAATCTTATTAAGAATCATTTTAAATGTATCACAATATTTCTAGAATTCTGTTCACCGAATGAATATTCAAGAAAACTATTACTCATAAACTTTTATGTACAGATAATATCATATATAAAGTTGTATACTATAACTTAATAACATATAATAGTAAATTACTATTTATTATATTTATATATATATATAATATCCTATAGGACATATGAATTTAGCTTATGTATAGATCAACTGGTCATTTCGTTTACATTTAATTACTATTAATTACTAAGACTATGGGAACTTTATTATAAATTATAATTTATAATATATATATATATATATATATATATATATATATATATATATATATATATATATATGTGTGTGTGTGTATGTATATGAATACATATTAATAACTATAGCTATTAATATTAACTTAATAAAATACTTATTAAATATCGATTAATTTATTTTATTTTATTTTATCAACATTAAATAAATATAATAATACACTTATAATTGTATAGGTACATATATATATATATATATATATATATATATAGGTATACAAGTAGGTATATATACCTGTACATAGCATGCAGGTATGTTATGTCCTATATGTACATGTAATTGTAACATGGAATTATATTGTTATCACTATTATATATTTCTCCACTACAATTTTATATATATTTGAATTACAACTATTTTATATATCGACCAATTTCCAGTTGGTATTTCCTATATATCTCATTTCCCAACATCATATTTCCCTTAGAATCCAGAAATATGCATACGTATATATCATCCCATATCTCTGGAATTCATCCCTTCTTAAATTTCTCATGGGTATGTCATTTACAAAGGAAATATGATTTTTCTTATGAATTATTTCGGAAATAATTCAAAAACATGTGTTTCTCTCGTAAGTTTTATACTCTTTTTAATAGTCTCAATTATAGGAAGAAACATAATTCTTAATTACTAAATAAGTTCAGCTTTTATTAAACATTTTCGATATAAAATTACTATAATATGTGATGAAATTAAATTTGTTAAATCTAATATTAGTATTACTCTTTTCTCCTGACTTTATTCCTGATTTACCTATCCACGAAACTATACATCCCTGATTTATATATTATTGGGAAATATGTGATTTAAATATACAATACTCTCCTGCTAGTTCAAATAATATATTACAATTTAGTCTTATTAAAAAATGTCTTACATTTTCTGCCATATCAATGTTATATTTTCAACTTTCATTTTTCCAACTATATTTAAACATGTTTATACTTTATATTGTTCAATCATATACCTTATAATATATTACACCTGTGTTATACAATGTATATAATACTTGAGAATGTTGTTAGATAACACAAGTAGGTACTAATACTAATACTAATACATAATACTTGATGAATAACTATATGTATGATAATTTTCTAATTACATATATAAAATAATACGATACTTAAACTAGGAGAACCTACTCAGTATAGTGAATAAATGGTAGACTATAGTAGACCTATAGGTCTATATATAGGTTACTTAAAATCATTCAATCTCATTAAATCATTCATCTCATTCCTCTTGATCTATCTTCTACGTTTTGTAGCTTCGATCATGACATTATTATTTCTAGACTATTATACATATATTTTAATATCCCACTACAATTTGCTAGAAAATCGATTTATAGCATTACTTTCCGGACATTATTTCAAGAAATATTTGTAGTGGCCATTTGTTAAACAATTTATTTTATTGTTTTTAATATATTCTCAACAATTGTGTGATTTTACAATATACGAATTATTACATAAATAGTATACTTATTTACTTACTTACTCTATGGAGTATATATATGGTATTTATATTCAATAGTGGAACTAAAATATAGTTTTGTAACGTAATTTGTCATATATATATATATATATATAATTTATGTTAAAAATGTTTTAATATTCCTACTATAGTTATATATAATGTATTACATTATACTTATAAGTATACTATTAAGTATAGGTATTATTAAATGTGGTAATTAAACATTCTAAACATTACGAACTATAATGGTTTAGCATTGTTTAAATGCATCCATCAAATTGATGATTTATCTACCATTGTATACAATAACAATCCCCTATAGGGGAAAGCAACATAATACGGACACTTTAACAATAAACGATCTTAACATTGTATGACTCAATATTTTTATTCAAAAATTACAATATATTAATATTATATGATTATAGATAGTATTGTTATTTTTAAATTTTATGTAATATTTTAATTCCATAGATAACGGGGGTGTTTAGGGTTTCCGTATTCAGTACTGAATGTATTCGGTACTACCCATGTCCGAATACGTTCACACTGTGTTATAATACTGACACCCTATAGGGTGTATATATATATATATATACTACTAGATAAACTATATATTATTGATGAATCAATCAGACAAATTACAATTACATTATTTATAATTAATGTTATGAACAATTTATTCTAATTTAATTAGTTAATAATTTATTTATTTTTATTATTTTTTTATTAATAATACAATTTAAGTATCTAAATATTAAAATTTTTAGATTTAGCTTTATTCGTGGTATTAATATTATAAAGCACGCGATTTTTATGAATATCAGAATAGTTCATACGCAGCGCACTGGTTGATTATATATAATACTTGGTGGTTGGTTATATTATATATATATATATATACACCCTATAGGTGTCCGTATTTAGACATATATAGAGTGTCCGTATTAGGGACTTATATGACATCTAGATATATGTTTATAACTTAATGAATATTTGATAACAAATATAGAAATTATATATATAATTTTAGAATGCTTTATTTTTTAATCATATCTTTATTTTTTATATTGATAAATTTGTATATTCTTGAGAAGGTTTTAAGTTGAAATTTTTTTTCATAAATTTAAAAACGTAATAACAAAATCATTTTATTGGATATATCAGCAATATTTGAATAATTAAAAAATAAAAAATACTTTTTTAGAATATTTATATAATTATGAATATTTTATCAAATACATTTTTTTTTGGTAGGATTCATGGTTTTTGAGATACCGAGAGTGTCCGTATTCGGAAACTGTCCGTATTCGGTTACTTTCCCCTATACGGAGATACATTATAATTATTATTAATTATTTTTATATATATATATATATATATATATATATATATATCATATGTGTACATAAATAGTATCTATATATATACGATATATTTATAAACGATATAACTATAGCTATATCGTTTATAATATTATATACATTATACTGTATATAAATTATATAATATAATACTAGTTATATATAGTTATAGAAAATAGAGTTTCTACTGAATAGTATACTGAATATCAATATATTATTTATGCATGTATAGTATCTACTGTAGTACAACTTAAATCATTTACATCATGTCTATGGTTATATAACTGTGATTAACATATACATTTAATAAAATAATGTAATAATATAATATTAGTAATATTAGTATATAAATGTTTAATACTCTAATTACTTTACACAGACATCTTCGGGTCTCGGCAAATTTCCGAAATAAACATTCGCAGATTTTGGACAACTCGTTTCCCCAGATACCGCCGATGTTGTTCAGGGAGAGGAGAAAATTTGAACGTAATATAAATATAGTATAATATTATATATACATGATGGTGATTATTATGTTAATATGATATATATATTTATTAGGCACAAAACAAAGTTATAAGCACTAATCGTAGTGAACAAATTAACAATGCATAACATTAAAAAACACAATAATAATATATAACTGAAATATATTTTATACAACTAAAAATAATAAATAGATAAATAATGAAAGAAAGGGATTACATATATGAATTTAAGTAGGATTAAAGGGTAATTGTAAAGGGCGCTATACCAATATAGTGGTATACCTATATATATATACCTATATGTATACCTATATGTATACCTATATATATATATATATATATATATATATATTATATATATATATATAGTATAGCGGAAAGGATAACCGTAATAGTGGTACATACAATATACGTCATAAATGTATACATTGTACGTATATTGTCAAATATAATGTGCGTTTCGGGTATTTAAAGGAAGGTGGGGTAAGTAAATAAGGGTGACGAGGTTATTAAACACAATAAATACGTATATATGCATATATGAAGTAAGGGAAAGTATACTTTCGAAGATATACCCTTGCCCTGCGGGATTTTTGTAAGGTGCATTAGTATAAGTCATATAAATATGAACATGATGCATAATTTAATTTTTTTTAAATATTACAAGGTTTTAAATACTCCTATACCTATATATAGTTTGTATAAACATAACATTTTCATGTACACGATAGCTATCTTTATTATGAATAAAATCAAATTTTATATTAGAATGTTTGATTAATTAAAGTTAAAAATACTATTTTTCGGTATATTCCCAAATTCCGCTGTTTTTCCATAACATCCGCTACTTATTCGACCCGTTATTCTAAAATTCAATAAATAATTAGATAAAATGTATAACTAGGTTATTCTATATTAAAATATAATGAAAGTTTTTTAATTAGGTGTTAATCAGTATTCTCCCTTAGCGAAAAACGTAATAAATTCTAGCATCCTATAGGTATATATATACATCAAATAATAATACAAAAGTCATTGATTATTGATTTTTTAAATAAAATTTATTTAAATATTGTTTAATATCTCTCTATAAGTTCAATATATAAAGTTTTCTGTAGAATCAATATATATTGAGATATAACAACCCGCGGAATTTAGGTTCTCCGACAAGTATGGGTACTTTAATGGGGAGGGGTGTTAAAGTAGGCTTTAATACTGTCAAGGGCGAGGACATTACTGAAGATTGTGCATATCTTCAGCATACTGAGTGGGAAGTATCGTACTTTTATTCTAATAGAAATATATCTTAGTTCGTATATATATATATATATATATATATATATATATATATATATATATATACTATAGTATAGAATAGTATATGTAGAATTTTGAAATTATAAATGGTAAGGTTTTAGTAATATTTATTTATAGTCATGACTTATAGTAATATATATATATACACTTGTCGTACTTTCATTAGTATCGAACAACAACATGTCGACGCAGAAGATATGGTTCCGCAGTCGTCTGCACCGGATATTACATAACCTAGTGACATCACAGATCTTCTCAGCCTCCATCCTGCTGATCATCATCATCAACACGGTAATGATAACGTGTAATACGTTCTTCGTGATCACAGTACGGATAGGTTAGTGAACAATTCATAGGTTTCATGGTTATCAGTATTGTATATCAACTATATATATATATATTAAGATTATAAATGATTGGTATACGTGGAACCGTACTAAAATGGTTTTCTTCTTATATATTAAATCAATCATCATCCGTTAACATTTTCAATTTCTCTACACAATCTCGTCCTCTTCATTATGGTGTTCCTCAGTGATCTGTTTTCGGCCCCTCCTCTTCTCAATATACATAGTCCCTATACATGATATTATTGGTCAATTTCCAGATCTCCACTATCGCATTTACGCTGATGACATTCAAATATATTCCTTCCTACCCAATTCCTCCAATGTACTACCAGATAACTCACAATTATGTAAATGTGCATCAACTATCAGATCATGGCTTCTATCTAACAATCTTCTACTCAACTCTTCAAAATCTGCACTCCTAAATATCCCATTTAACTATCATTATGTTCCTCCTATTATCATCGACGGTCTCCTTATCATCATTTCATCATTTGTTATAAATCTTGGTGTTACTTTGGATTCTAACCTATCCCTAAATTTCCATATAGCTAATATATCTAAATCAGCTAACTATCACCTCTTCAAAATTCGTCGTATAAGAAAAGACATAACTCGCCCTCTTACCATGGTCCTCATAAACGCACTCGTCCTCTCTAGTATCGACTACTGCTCCTCACTACTATATCAGCAACTATATCATTATCCCCTTTAAATCGTATAATTCGTGCATCTATACGAACCATTTTCTCCGTAAATCGATTTCAACATTCCATTACCGACTCTCACCAACTCCTATCCAACTGGTTCCCTAAAAAAACGTTCCCTCCTACACCTTCTATAACTCGCTCATAAAGTAATATATTATACTTCTTCTCCTTATTTGACTTCCCTACTAACTCTAAGAAGCCCACTGACTTCCTTACGATCAAATTCTGACATTTCCTTATTTGCCCTCGTGTCTCATACCTGAAATACCATAAACGCGCCTTCCATTATATAGATTGTTCCATCCTTATGGAATTCCCTCACTGCCTCTATTTGATCAATCCATTCACACCCGTCCTTTATTACACACCTCAAAGCTTACATATCATCTATGTAATATATTCACTTATTTTAATCATACAACATTACTATTTTTATAAATTATATTATTTTATTGTTTTGTTTATTTATTTATCTATTTATTGTTTTCATTCTATATTGTTATATGCACCTACGAGGGGTGGTCACATCTATAAGTTCTAATAAACCTTATTATCATATATATATATATACGGATTGACTACAATTTACATTTAATAAAACAAACAAAATCCAAACTACATAAATATATCATTAATTTAACTAATTCAATAGGATGGTATTTCGAATTCATCGATAACATATTCCTGGCGATATACATCACAGAGATGGCTATAAAACTGTACGTGTTTAGGTGGTCTCTGTTCGATGAAGGATGGGATAGTATGGGTTATACACGTAATGGTATAGTAGTTTACCTGACGTCATTATATACTAGTGATGTATACTGATGTATAGCCTATACTGATTATCCATTTATTCATAATAGTAGAATTTACAATATAATATGTACAACATTAAGAATAGTTTTAGTATAAATAACTAGTTTATGAGTTCAGAACTCATAAACTAGTTATTTATACTATCTATCCTACTAATTCTTCCAAGTTTTTAAAAGGAAACCTATACGTAACTATAGTTAATACTATTTTATGATAATCTGAAGGAATACAAATTATATAATACTTGATTATATATTATCTATTTAACTTGCATAAATCATATAGAAATTATAACGTTTATAAGAATGTATAAAACACCAAAAAGTAAAATGGTAAAATATAATTGTTGACAAGTATATTTTATATATAAATGTATATTAAAGTATATTATTAGTTTTATTTTAGTTGTATATGTATACTATATATATATATATATATATATATATATATATATATATATATATATATATATATATATATATATATATTTATAATTATAAATATAAATTACAACGTATACGTGTAATATGTATACATATTATGTCCACTATAGTGTGTCCACTATACGATTAAAACGGGCATCGGTAATACCCATTGTGCATTAACATATATGTTTAATGCACAATGGGTATTGACGATGCCCGCTTTAATCGTACCCCTAAACCCCCCACCCCATAATAACCCACCACCCCTCATGGCGCGCGCAGACTTCTGGATAGTGTTCCTGAACTGCGTAGACTTCCTGGTGCCGATCTTCATGCAGAACATCATCAGCAGTAAGGGCACGGCTATCTTCAGTCTGTTCCGTATCTTCCGTACCATAAGGGTTATACGAGCGCTGAGGGTGCTCAGAACCATACGGTTAGTGGGTGGGGGTTAGTCGTACTTAGTAGCGTGTGTCTGCGAAGTACACACGTATGCCGTACGTGTACATTTACATACCTATCTAACTTGTCATCTGGTAATTTTTGAATTTCAATATTATTATTATATTATTATTATTTTCTAGAATATTATTAGTTTAAAAATAAAGATGAAATTAACTAGCTAATTTAGTTTGATATTTAATAAAAAGTTACCATATATACTATAGTATATATATAGTAACTTTTTAAAGTATAAGAATATACTCTATATATTATAATATATACAATACTTTAATAGTATACTACTAAAATACACATCGTATTATAGGAACACATACGCAGGAGCATGTGAATACATGCAAGTATCTACACATGTTCATAACATTATATTTATTATAATTTATATAATATTATTATATTATTAGTTTCAAAATCAATACGAGATTAAAAATGGAATACATTTTTATATTTAAAGAATACTTTAAATATCTATAGATTAAGTCATAGTAGATATACTGCTATAACAGTATAGCTACTGTGACTTAAATATACTAGAAATAGTGAAATACTCGATTTTGCCGTATTTCGTGATTTTAGAATAAGGTAATATATCATGAACAAAAAGTATTTAATTTGAACGTATATTATCTAAACGATCGTTCAATAATAGTAAAATACGTATATGCTATAGCATAGACATGTTCTACTATTTTTGGGTTGCTTCGTCAATATACGTATAAGTTATACGGTATAACCGGAAAACTTCCCGATATAACTAATAAGTTAATTAGATAATTTATTACGAAATTATGAAACAATTTCAATAACTTCGATTTAATATTATTATTATTTGATTAATATATTTCAATGTATACATATGATTATAGATGACTATAGACTATTTGATTTCACTGATTCAATTTATTAAATTTCATTTTATTCAAATTTAATTAATAATCTATAGGTTATTACCTATAGGGAATTAAATAATACACCAGCATATATATATATATATATATATATATGTATATATATATATATATATGTATATATCTGCATACGTATACTATAGTATATGTGCATACTACATATATATATATATAATGTATACATTGTATACTATAGTAGTTTTACTATAGTATACTATTATAAGCATACCACAGGTACATGTTTCATTCATACATACATGAACACTTTGTGCACACTATTTATACATACCTACATACTTTTATAATACTGGTGATATGTGTTCACTTAGACATACTTAGTCACACTGAACTAGTGCTGTAAATGAACTCGAACAGTTCGAACAAGTTTCGAACAGTATCGAACTTTTGATACTTCGAACTTTGACAAATATTTCGGTTTCGAACTTTTTAAATTTTGAACTTTTGAACTTCGAACTTCGAACTTTGAATTCAAGTATCGAACTTGCAATCATATGTTTGATAATATAATTAATTTTAATATATAAACTTAATATATTTCTTATACTTAATTATTTTTAGTAAAAAAAACTTGTTATTATCTTTGATTCCGTTAAAAAAATATTAGGCTAGGTTATAATATTATAATTATTCCTACCTGTCAAATATTGAAAAAGATTTAAATTGTATACTGTATACCTTTTATACTTTTATACAAGGATTCAACGTGAGTATTACTTTAACATATATTTTACAGTGGTACGTATTTAAAATATCAAAATATACACATTTAATTAATATAAATACGGATATATTGTATAATAATAAATATGTAATGAGATCGGGTTTTATAAAATGGTCCAAGATCGTTCCGGGTTTTAGTAGATTAATTTTTAGTGTACAATAAAAATAATATGTAAAATGTATATAACTATAATTTTTGTATATATAAAGTATATATATATAAAGTTATAACTAAACATTTTTAATCATAAATTTTGTTTTAATAACAATTAACAAAAATACTATATGGCGTCTATTATAGAATTCAATAAGATGTCCAGTGATAATAATACAAAATATTTTTTTTAAATGTTTAAAAATATTTAAACAATTTTTTTAAAAAATTAAAAAATAATGTTTACAATTTTTCAAGAAAATGTTAAAAAATATATCAAAAAAGTGTTTTATATACAAATATTGAACAAATATTTAAAAAAATATTTAAAATTTTTTTTTTAATATTTCAAATTAATTTTTAAAATATTTTTAAAAAATGTAAAAAAAATAAATCAAAAAAGCGTGCTGAAGATTTTACATGACAAAAAATCATCTTAATGGAAAAAAAGTCAATTTTTCGGGTTTAATATAATATTTATTATAAACTTTCATTATCTCAATGAAATTTAGGATTTGATTGTCACGAGATAATGAATTTTAGGATTTGATTGTCTCGAGATAATGAAAAATGGGCAAAATTTAAATCACTAATTAAGAATCTCAATTTTGTTTGAGCCCATTAAATAATATTATGTCTTGATTCGTTTATATAGTATAAGTCTTTGTTAGGCATCATTTACACAGCCCTATCAAAATGCTTGACGTAATTTATATACAATTATCTATACTTACAAAATGTGGTTCGAACAAGTATCGATACTTCAAAAAAAATTTTCAAACAATTATCGATACTTCCAAAAATGTTGTTTGAACAGTATCGATACTTCAAAAATGTTGTTCGAATAGTATCGATACTTCAACAATTTTGTTAAAACAGTATCGATACTTCTAAACTTGTGTTCGAACATGTATCGATACTTCAAAAAGTAAGTTCGAACAAGTATTGATACTTCAAAAAGTGAGTTCATTTACAGCACTACACTGAACTAACTATACTATAGACAAATATAACTATATATATTCGAATATGTAGGAATACGAATGCATAAAGCATATAAAGAATATATTGATTATAGTGTTATTATATATGTATATGTGATGCAATCATCTAGGTAATACATTTAGTCGTTATGGTATACCTATAATATAATATAATATATTATGATATGGAATATGTTATATATAAAAATCATAAGTATATACGTATATATATATATATATATACGTATATATATATATATATATATATATATATATATATATATATATATATATACTTCATAATATAAACGTAATTAAATAGATTAATACTATATATATATATATATATATATATATATATATATATATATATATATATTACACACTAAATTTCTACCTAGATAATAAATACATAATAACTATTACATAACGTAACAATTACGCAATAATTACAATATTATTACGTAAGGTTCCTGTCCAATCTCCAAGTTATCCTGATGACAATTCTTCACTCAATTAAATCTATTGGGACTGTAATAATGCTGATATCGCTGTTCATGTGTTCGTTACATACACCCACACACACACACACACACACACACACACACACACATATATACATATATATAGTATGTGTATGTAGTTATAGCTTTTAAATGTACTTGCAACTATAGATTAATTGCTATAATAACAAGTCATTCTCTACATATCCATGTAGGGGAAAGTCCCAATTTACCGACCCCTAAATGATTATTTGTAATAACTTATTCAATATTAAATATATTTATATGAAATTTTGTAATTAGGGTAATATTAAGGCAATGCATAATGTGGCTATTTTAAATGTTTAATATAATTATATTTACTAGAATAAACAGGGGGTCGGTAATAGGATTCATGTGCCTAATACCGACCCCCTTCTCCTATTACCGACCCCCTAAAATAATAGTGGTATAAATAATTTTAGTATTATAATATTCAATAAAATAGTGGATAATATCTACTAGATATACATACATATAATTAATTATAACATGCACGCAATTTATTTTGTATTGAATTTATGTTTTAATAGTAATATTAAATTTAAATTTAAACTTTATAGTAATTATATTAAAATAGTGTATATTATTATTTAATATTTATATATTAATCAGTATGTATATAATCAATTAGAATCATGAATCCTAAATCTATATAAATGATACATAAACAATTTACGACACATTTTAAAGTAAAATACGGATCTATTTTTATCGGATATCATAAATCATATGGGGTCGGTGTTTGGGTAATTTAGGGGGTCGGTATTAGGAAAATTATATGGGTTGCCATAATTAAGATATATTGGTTAATATTTATTCAAATTAAATTATTTTTCGAATAGTTATAAAAATTTTATTGATCTACAATATTATTCAAAAATTAAGTTTACTTTTAATTAATAAAGTATTTACAATGATTTAAAAAAAGTTATTATTCAATATTTAAAAAGTAAAAACAATATATTACATTTGATCAAATAATAATTGTAGGATTACATATTTTTTTAAACAAAATACTTATTCATATTTATTATTAAATTACTAACAGTTCGTACAGATGTATATATAATTTTTGATATCACTTATAGTTACTGAGATACGAGATGGGGTCGGTATTAGGAGGGGGTCGGTAAGCGGATACTTTCCCCTATATACATATTTAAGTACATTATTTTAAAGATATGAGAATACATAGGTAAATATAAAAATATTTAAATACATTAATATTATAATTATGATTATATAATTTGAAATTACGAATCACTTAATAATATATAATGGATGATATAATGAATACTTTTATCATCTCATATATGATAATATAATTGCAATATCTCATATGATATATAATCCTAAAAGTGTAGACATTTTAAAAGATTTTAAATATATATTTATTTTATGATTCGTTATTATATTATCATATTTATTTATTAGAAATAGAAAATTCTTTCATTTTCAATATCAAATATTAATTATTAATGAATTTCTAATTTCAACAGTACTATTACATATATCTTATAATTAGAATAATTAAAAAACAAATTAATATATATTAACGTATATACATGTATACAATTACTAATACAAATAGATAATAGAGTTTAGTGGCCTATATATCCTATTAATTATAATTAATTATTATAATAAGACTAAATTCCCATACAATTAATCTTACCTAAATATTCCTATATTCCTACAATACCGTACCATTGTTAAACATACGTAACTGAATACCACAACACAACGACCCCGGAATAGACATGTTCGCAGTGGTCGGTAGGGAAATGTACGCTAGCGCTAGCCCCAAGTACTTCGGTAACCTAGCAACCTGTTTGTTTACGTTGTTTCAACTGCTGACCCTTGACGACTGGTTCGATATCTACCTGGACACTCTTCACAACGATCCAGGTTATCTCTACTTAGTTGTGTACTCTATGAGGTACGTGTATATGTAGTATTTGATATATTTATATAATATATGTATTATATATATACATAGTAAGATTATTTTACCTACTAAACTAAATTTTAGTTTAGATAATATTTAAAATACACATTCAGCGGAAAATATAAAAAATCCTATTTATATTTGTAGAATTTTTATATAAATTAATTAATGATATAATTTCCAATCTTTAATGGCCATCCTCGGGGATTTAAAATCCTCGAAGTTGAAGAGTGGCCCTTTGCATCCGAGGATATTATAATTACATGTCGCCAAATTCCGAGCGTTTGTGTTTTTTTTAAATATGTAGGTTAATAATACCTATGCACGTTTTTAATAAATGAAAATGTGGATATAAATATAAAAATGTAATATGATAAGTTATAATAATGGTTTAGTATATAACATAGTTTATTAATATGGAAACAAATTATTAATTAATTAATTATTCAAAATATTATAATCAATTAAAAAGTAACATTTATAATTAATTCTTAAAAATAAATAATTATATTTCAAACCTAAATTAATGTATATAATACTACTATTTTGTATAAGCATTTAGTCATATAAAGTGGAAAAAATATATACACCAACAATAAATTGAAGAAATTAAATAAATTGAGTCATTATTGAATTTACAAGTAATAGCGCACAAATAATATAACATATTTTTCTATCATTAGATTTAAAATTTTAAATAATAAGTAAGACTTTCATTCTGTACTATCGGTGTAAATAATATTGTAACGTATACTTCCGCCAATTTTAATATTACTACGTAGGTTTTATTTATATAATTACGAAAAAAATAGCTAAACATTATTAGTCGTTAAAAAGTTACATCATTAATAATCAATACTAATTATAATTAATGTTAATATTTACCAAACTTTTTATCAAATTTGAAATTTGTTATTGATATAAAATATTTGTATTGAAAGAAATATTTATTACAATGATATTTACTTTAGTTACTATAAACACTACAGTATTCAAGCTATTTTATATATTAACATGAATTTATTATATAATATTATACAAATGATATTCATTTTTCAATTTTAATTAATATAATTTATTATATTATATGATTAATTTTATTTATAAAAAAAACCTCATACGCTGTTATATTATACCAATTAAATTGAAAACTAAGATATGAAACTTATTTTTTTTAAATCTTATAAGATTTTTATGATATATCATAAAGAAAATATTTCACTCTATAATTTTGATAAATTTAAATAATAAAATAGACTAATATATAATATGTAGTAGTATCATAAAAGTTGCTCAAGAAATCAACATGTCGGACGCAAAGGTAAATAAAATTATAAATCATACATAAACACAAAAACACACATAACACACATACATATATATGTATATATATATACTCATTAATATATTAACAAGTATAGTTATATATATCTTATATACACTCAGATGTATGAACGAAAATTCTGAATTAATTCATAGTAGGTAATTACCTAGATGTGTATAATATATATAAAGGGGGTATCCCACTACAAGATTTTCCGGCAACTTGCCGGAAATAATGTGTCTTTAAAATAACTTTCTATCAAGTTGTAATATGATACCCCCTATAAAGTTTAAATATTTCCGGCAAGTTGCCAGAAATACTTGTAGTGGGATACTCCCTTAATCTATGAATTGTGTATACATAATATATATATATATATATATATATATATATATATATTATACACTTTATTCACATATATAATATATATTTATTTATCTAATTAATACTAACATTCGTATAATATAATTAAAATATATTAAATACATTTTAAACTAATAAATAAATAAATCGATTGTTAAAGAGTATCTAAAATAAATAGTAAGCATTTTAAAAATAAAATATTATCTTAATTAATAAAAACGTTGCTAAATAGTTTGAAGGTGTTAAACTCACACCACAACATATATACGTTGAACCGGTTAAGGTGGCCATCAATTAGTATCATTAAATATGTTATTACATACTAATAATTGGTGAAATATATAGATCTATTTATATAATAACTTATTATAGAGTACATTAATGAGTTCGAACTATTTATTAATTAATTTATACTTATTTAAATGACAGTGACGGTTTAATTATAACTACAACTAGGGCCAAATTATCCTCTTCATTCATAAGGTAAGAAATAATAATAAAATAAAAAAATAATAATACATATATTATTGAAGATTATTGCGTACATAAATAATTCGAAGGACAAATAAGATAAAACAATCAATATAGAAATATATATTGCATAATTTAGATATTTGAAGATAATAGGGAAGTAGAAGTAAGGTTTATAAATCATTTTTTGATCTATTGGGAATATCTAGAAGCCTCTATAAAATAGAGTCATTGTGCTTACATTCCGGGAAATAATGAGGGGAGAATTTGTGTATGAAACATAAAGTAGGATGGTATTCTTCTATGTATATCAGGCATATAGTTAGGGTTACAAAAATACATAGATTTATAATTGAGGGATATAATTGAATTTAATTTAGGGCGAAGGGTATATATACCCTAGTTATAGATAACCTAGATATAGGTATACCCTAGCTATAGCTATATACGTGGTTATTGTTGAGAAGTGGTGAGAAGTGGTAATCGTGGTTTATGTTATTTAGATATAATTATGTATCTGAGTCAAAAATTTTAACTTTTTAAATAAGTACAAAAAATAAAATATACCAATATGTCTTTATTTATTACATAATTATTTAATACATTTTAATATAAATATGGGAAATTAGCCACTCTTCGTGGTTTTTTAAGGGGTAGCATAAGCCTAACCGCGTCATTTGTTTAAACATATAAATATACATAGCATTTAAATTTACAAGATATCTTGTAAATTCTTCTTTTATAAATAAAACAACATTTTATATTATAATATGTGACTAATAAAATATTAAAAAAAGTTAATATTTCAGTGAATCCCCAAACTCCGCGTTTTTCCATGGATGTCCGATATGTAGCTACACCTTATTTGACCTTTATTTGACCCCTAATTATAAAATAAAATATATAATTAGAAAAAATTAAAAACTAAATAAGAATCCTAAATTAATTTATAAATACTATTTATTTATTTTGTAATCATCATTCTTCATAATTCGTTTTAATCATAATTCCATAAGCGAAAAAAGGTGTCCATAATATAGAATCTATATTATAGATCAATCAATAAGTTTTGATTAAATATAGATAGATAGGATAGATAGATAAAACGTTTATTGTATTACTAGTTATATATAAAAAAAAGAAAAAATACAATATAATTATATAACATATATAAAAAAATATATAAATGTGATAACAGTAAGACAAAACAACACGATACAAAAAAACAAGAAATAAACGGAGAAGTAAAATAACAACAAAACATTTGATTATACGAGGAGCCGTTGAAAAAAATCTATAGTATCCGATAGTGCAAGTTGTCAAACAGGAATGGTAACAAAACCGAAGGTCTCGAGTTGGCAAGGCCCATATGGGATGAATCACCAAGGGTGGATGAGTCCCTAGTATGTCATTTGGTTGACGTCTCCTGGCGTTAAGCCTCCGTAAACTGATGACAATAAGCATAATTTCAGATACTATATATTGGTACAATTAATACGGAATAACAATAACATGATTGGTACATTTGGTGTGAATTAATTTTACACTGAAAAGTGTTACGGTTTTACAAGATATAACTGTGATAGGTAACGCGTTACAGGAAGAGCAAACTCTATTTCCAAAATTATTAAGATAGGCGATTGTTCTACACTTTTTTTTTCGTATCTTCACTTTAGGCTATCTTCAATTGTTACTAGGATGTACCTATACATATATCAAATATATCTGTTGCATCTACATATATAATTCATTTTAATATTTTATAAGGCAGGGTAAGATCAGCTAATAACCTGCGATGAAATAAAGTTTTAATATTTAGAAAATTAATTATATCTTCATAAGACAGTTTAGTAAGGTTATATCTATAAAAAAGTATTCTAGTGAAATAGATTTGAATATATTCTATGTTGTTAGAATTGCATATGTAATTGTCTGGATTCTAAACAGATGAATACGATTTCACAATAGGGTGAACGTATGATAAATAGGCTTTAAGCAAATATAAATATAATCATTGGTTTTGAAACATCTAAATAATCTATTAATAATTAAGTGTCTTTAGTACATATAGTATTAATATGAGTATTAAAACTCATATTATCATTAAATGTTATATCTTAATCATTGAATGAGATGTGTATAGGCAGTTCAAAATCATTAATAACATATGAATAAACAGGGTTTTTATTACTAATTCGCATTACAACACATTCAGTATACTGAATTGGACTGAAATTGCTCCTATAGGAGCAATTTCTAGTTTCCATTTCTTCATCCAATCACTAAGTTCATCAAGAGCACATTGTAAATGTAAACAACTTTATGTAGGCTTAAAAGAATCATCATCTGCAAAGAGAGAAGCATATATGGGTGGTTTAATAATAGTAGGTAAATTATTAATATAAATTAAGAATAACAACGGACCAATAACGGACCCTTGAGGAACACCAGACATAACTGACCAGAAGTTAGAGAAACTATCATTAATTTTAACACGTTGTTTTCTATCGAGTAATTAAGATTTTAACCATTTATAAAGGTTACAAATAAGGCCATAATAAAATAATTTATGCAAAAGTTTAGAATGTGATATTTGTCAAAAAACTTAGCTAAATTAATATATGCAATATCCGATATTAGGAAAATGTACATCTCTAGCTTCATACATTTTTTTATAAAAAGATATTAGTTGCAATTCGGTTGACTTTCCAGCTAAAAATCCATATTGACATTTAGTAATATAACTATTTGAACGCAAATAGAAAGTTAAATTATTAGAAATTTTTTTTTCAAAAAGAATGATTGTTTAGTAGCGCCACCTTTTTTGAATAGTGGAATAATATTGTAATATTTTCCAAATATCCGGAAAATAATGAATCTGAATATTTGTAAAAAATATCGATAATTATCGATTATAATCGATGACATAATTAAAACGATAATTTCTTTAATAATTCTCTCAGTATACCGTCTGGTGAATTATTGAATTTAATAGGTAATAAACATAGAAATGTATGTAATACCTCAGGATTAGTATACTATTATAGGATAAGAGGAGAATGATGATGATATGTGAGATGCTATGGATAACATAGGTATATTAATATTATAACTTATATTAAATATATAACTATATTGATGCGATAAACAAGAAGCCTTTTCAAAATCAGATGATGATATTGTATTGTCAATTTTATTATAAAGAGGTGATATAAAATTAGATGAATTTCTTATTAATGAATTTATAAAAATTGGATTTATTATTAGAAGATAAATATATTTATTAAAATGAAATGTATCTTACTTTTTTTAATTCCCTCTAATTTTCGTATGTAATTATTGCCATAGGATCAATAGATATTGAGATATAACAACAAGCGAAATATAGGTTATTAGGTTATTTATATTAATATAAATAATTATGTGGCAAATTATAAAATTATTTATAAAATTTATAATAAAAGTTTGTATTATAATAATTATAATAATATAATAATTTAATTCTGTAGCTGATGTTTTAGCATTTTAAAATTATGTAGTACATCATTATTAAGAATAGCTAATATAATAATTCATTATCTTTATCACACATTTTCAAAAGTTGTTGATCAAAACACAACTCTTGTTTCTTTATTTTATTCATTAAAAATGCCTGTGTATCTCATTGGCTAAGGCGTCAGACAAATTAGCAATAGGACGTGGGTTATCAGGCCCCACCCGGACTATTAAAATAGGTCTTAAAATAATATTTAGAAGTGATCTTATATAATTGTGTATAAATACATGATAGGCTCTTGTAAAAACCATAGATGCTTTAACATGAAATCGGTTTCGAATGAAAATTTGAGCTATATGGTTATAAGTGAAAACTTCATATAAGTTCCTGGATGGGATGAAAGTATTCCACAAAAATAAAATAACAATAATAATAATAATCATTAAAAATACTAATTATCCATATATAATATAGTTATACCTATATAGTATACCTATACAATATATTGTAATTATTTAATGTGTCTAAATATATATATATATATATATATATATATATATATATATAGATATCTCATGATATATTGTATATGCTAATATATAATGCTAAATAAAATTATTTTAGTATATCATATTTTTCATAGCTTTCATTCTTTATGAGGATACGTGATATATAATCATAACGAAATAAATCATGCTTATCAACTATCTAATTCAGAAATAGCATCATATATTCCTTTACCAATTTTATTCAGAATACGTACAGAACTTAGATAATTCATGACAAACCTGTTCATCAAACTTTGTCCATAATATAGTATTTCTTCCTATATTGACCACTTCACCATTTGTTGCCTATTGTTAGGTTACCATATTAAATGTATTGATTTGAATACATTAGCTACACCTGATAAATATATCCTCTTTTTTTTGATAATCTAACCATATCAACCTTTATTATATCACCATACTATTTTAATATTTTAAATCTAATGAAAATGAAATTATAATAATGTTATTTTATATATATATAGGTGTGTGTGTGTGTTATAGGTATGTGTGTGTTAAGAAAAAGAGAAACACCCGAGAGCATATATTAAATAGCAGAATACTGGCAGAAAAACATATACAGCATGACTTGAAAATATACCACAATTTCATAGATTACAAAAAAGTATTCGACAGAGTTTGGCATGAAGGTCTATGGAATGTGATGAGACAATTCAATATTGAAGAAAGATTGATTTGCTTAATTGAAAGTCTCTATAAAAATGCACAGAGCGCAGTAATAATAAATGGTGCAACTGGTAAATTCTTCAAAACGACAGTAGGAGTATGCCAAGGATGTTTATTATCGCCTACACTTTTCAACATTTACCTAGAGGAAATAATGAGAGTCACGTTAGAAAACTAGGTAAGTTCAGTGATTGGATGTAGGGAAATTTGAAATCTAAGATTCGCAAATAAAAAACATTGGATGATTTACAATTAATCACAAACACACTTTACATTTCCTCAGCAGCATATGTAATGGAAATTAAGTGGTGGTAAATAAGTAAAGTAGTGGTGAATGAAAGAGATCAAGTGGAACTACCAAGAGAAATAACCATGGGTGGAAATATACTGGAACGGTCGATAAATTTAAATATTTAGGAGTAACCTTAACTAAAGACGGTAAAAGTGAATCTGAGATAAAAATAAGAATGACCACTGCTACATCGGCATTAGTAAGATTAAATACTATATGGAAAAATAATAAAACCTCCATCAGGACAAAAATACTCCTACATAAATTACTAGTCCTCTCGATCATGCTGTACGGATGCGAAATATGGACATTGACAGAATACCTAGAAAGAAGAATAATTGCTTTTGAGACAAAATCATACAGACATATCCTTGGTATATCATATAGAGAACATAAAACAAATATATTTGTATTCAACACGATAAAAGAAATTGTGGGAAAAACAGAACATATTCTATCGACGATCAAGCGAAGAAAAATGAGCCATTTCGGACATGTGATGAGACATGATTCTCGCCACAAAACTAGCCTACAATGATCACTAAGAGGGAAGAGAAGAAGAGGACGACCTCGGAAAGATTGGAACAGCAATATTTGTAAATGGTCTGGCATGAGTCAAAGAGAAGTCCTCGATGCTGCTCACAACCGGAACAAACGTAGAAGGGTATGCGTGTCGTCGTCAAGTTATGTCCCCCTACGATCAACAAGTCAAGGGACTAAGTAAGTAAGTGTGTGTGTATGTTTGTGTGAGAATCAAATCATTTAAATGGAAAATACATACCCATATATTATTAATATTTTCTGAAAATATTTGAATTAAATCAAACAAATAATCTGTAAAATTGTACTATATATATAATATTTATCATCTAAATACGTATCCACTAAATAGGATTACCTCTAAGTTATTCACTATTTACGTCATAGTACTTGTACCACTCTGTTGTAACTTCTCATCAAATACCTCATACCTTTGTGTCTCCCTTATATGTAGGTAAGTATTCTATCCCTAATCGATACATTTATATATTCTTTCAACCATAACTATATATCTGATCTACTATATGTTAAACGTTATATCCTTAACTCAAGTAATTATATAAAAACTTTCCTAAATAGTAGATATTTTATAAATTCCAATCCCACTCTATATATAGAGTCCTTATATGGAATTCCCTTCCTCCTAACACCATATAGGTCAGTTTCATCTAAGGCTTCCAACTTATTTATTTTCAGTTATCTCTTTCTATAATCTATATACCATCCGACATATTATTTCTGTATTCGTTATTTTATATCATCTTATCTCCGTCATATAATTATTATCAAATATGTTATCGAAATTAGTTTTAGTCAATACCATGTTATTTTATTATTATTTTATTATTATTTTATTAATATTTTCTCCCTGTAGGAATCTCCCTACGAATTAAGAAGCTTACATGCCAATACTTTTAGTGCTTACTAAACAATATATAATCATCATAATCATCATCATAATCATCATCATAATCATCATCATAATCATCATCATAATCATCATCATAATCATATACAATATAATAATATTGTATTTGTAATTATAATATATAATAAAGTAAATATTATTCTTGAAAGAAGATTGAACTAAATTAGTGTTAACTAAATTGTTGATAGATATATAATTTAAATCGATATAATTTGTAGTTGTATTATATAGTATTCTAGGTACTATTTACCATTGTTATTAGTATTATTACATATATGTATACTACAGTACTATAGTATACCTATAGGTTGGTACTATTAGTATTCAAGTTTTACATGTATTAATTTATTATTAGTATTAGTATTATATATATAAAGTTTTTTTTACATATATATATATATATATATATGTATATATATATATATATATATATATACACCATAATGATCGTAGTTCAATAGAACATATAATCTCTAAAGTACTAAACATGATAATTAGAATTCGACGTCATTATAATTATTCAATTTATTAAAGGGTTATAACCCGTATACGCTTATTATACAAATTAGATGTAATAAGGGATTTTGTAAGCCATTTGTTTAGGGAATAATTTATCTATATTATCATAAAGCATTAACGTTAGTTACATGCGAGTTTCATGCTAACTTTAAGGTAAACAATAGAAAACGCGCTTCACAGTCGATGATTTACTAGAATGTTACGTAAACATGTGAGGTAAACATACCTGCCACGCGTGCCAATCATGTGCAGGTTATTCTAGAATTATTAAAATTATAGAACTATAGGTGTACTATAGTCCACATATCGTGGTATCACTCCGTATCGCGTGTAATTTGACCCCGATAGGTGAGATCGTAAATATTTACGCGCGCTTCGAGTTGACGATTATTACGTTATTTACTTAACCTATCACGTGACATCATCCGATGTCATGTCCTCACTTATATGTATACATGTCCTTATTATTTAAATTAATATAGTTTATCATGCATATAATTAGCCCATATAATATGAGTTTATTTTACTCTCATGACATTTTTATTTTTATCATTAAATAACACAAATGTTATAAATTTGATTCTTAAATAAAGTTTATATATATATATATATATATATATATATTATCAATGAGTGATAAGTAAATGTATCACATTAATTTACGTATTAAACTGTATTAGGGCTATTAAACCCCGGAGCGATTTCTACATGTTTTTCCTCTGATATTCCGATCTTAAACATCCCATTCTCTCCTAAAGATAATAAATCATTAGTGAACATCATATACACCAGAGTTGGTGTTGTTAACCCTAAGCTAATGTGTATAGTGCACGTATACGTATACCTATAGCATAGATTTATAGTTTAAACTATAACTCTATGACCTATATATGACCTATATATGACCTATATATATGTATAACTACGTGCGACGCGTATGTAGGTCACCGTAGAACAGCATAGTAAATAGAGTTCATTGAATAGCCCGCAGAGATGTCCGCACTTGACATTACGGTTGCAGATGTTTTATTTACAAATAAATATAAATTATGATCTTATCTTTACGATATGTATACATATATGTATTTGTGTATTTCATATATAAACAATGTCGTCGAATATATACACACAAACACACACACACACACATATATATATATATATATATATATATATATATATATATATATATATATATATATATACATATATTCTTTCTCCTATATATAATTATTATATTTAGGATTTGTATACCTATAGAAGAAAAAGCATATCGAGACAAACATCAATTGTATGACGAATTCAATAATAAAATATTAAATATAAATAGTGAAATATTATTTTAATATATAATTATATAATTAATTATTTAAATACATATGTGATATATACTAATTACGTTGATTAGTTGATAAGTTGATTACTTTACTTGATTTAATATTATAATATATTTAATATTATAATATTATAACATTTTATAATATATTTTATTATAATAATTATATATCGTATATTATAATATACGGTTACATTATAAGCATATATTATAAGTTTGTATACATTAGTAACTCGTTAATGTTACCCCTGTATACAATATGTCCTCTGCATTAATGGGAAATAATAACTACATTGTTTACCAATAAATTAATATTCAGCTGTCGTAGCGTGTCTCTACTGCATTCCTTATAAGGTAAGGTTAAGTAAAGTTCAAGCTAAGTAAAGTAAAGTAATAATTTATGAAAACATTTATATAGCGCACAGTTTCGCAGTAAATATATTTACATTCTATAGAATGATACTAAAAAAGTAAATAATAATTAAATGTATAAAAACGAATAATAAAATCAAATTACTCTAAAGAATTAATTTGAGAAGTCTGAATCTGATATCCACAAGTTAGATTTATATTGTTTTCTATATAGTTTATATACAAAGTTGGAATATAGAGTTTAAAATATTTTATTAATTTTCCCAAATTAATTTTTAATTTGATTACATTTATGATCAAATTATCAAACGATTCTTCATAAATATATTAATATTATACTCGATTTTATATATTTATTCCGGGGTTAACACATTAACTTATAGTGCACTACATGTTTTGTGATACCTTAAAAGGTATTATGTTATTTTAAAAAACACTAATAAATATATTTATATATATATATATATATAATTATATTTGTTTGAATTATTCATGAAATAAATTAAACTATTGATTATAAATTAAAACTGGTTATACATTGTAAAATATACAATTAACAAAAATATATATAAATAGTTATATATATATATATATATATATATATATATATATATCTGAATGAAGTGAACACATATGAGTAGATATTGGTTAATTTATGAAATTATTTCATATTATAAATATATATATATATATATATATATATATATATATTAAATAATTATTTAATTTTAATATTTCAGATAAATGGCACGTCATAATCTACCTCATAATGTATATTGTTGTCGAGTATTTTATATGTTTAAAGTTAGTGACACTCACCCAAATATATATATATATATATATAACAATTCTATTGTATACACAATATTTTCCGCATTAAATATGCCTACTATTTAGCTTATTTGTTGCTGTTTTGGTGGATAATTTCCAAATGGCACTTGAAGCGCAAAATATCGAACTAGACAATCAGGTTTATATTATTATTATACACATACCCACACACACAACTTTACACACTATTATATTCTATATACATATTATAATATATATATATAAATAATTATATATTTAATTATATATAATAAGTTGTTTAATATTAATGTTATATGTTAATAAATTATTAATCTAACTTATATATAATCTAATATATATATATATATATATTAGATTAGTAATTTTTCAATATATAATTATAATTATACTGCACCTGGATGACTAATGAACATTAACCGAATGCGGACAGTGCGCGAATTAAGACACTCTCGATATCTAAGAAACCATAACTCCTACACAATAATGTTTAATGAATAACATATTCATAATTATATAAATAGTCTAAACAAGTATTTTTAATTTTTTAATTATTCGAAATAATGCTGATATATCCAATACACTGATTTTCTATGTCGTTTTACATTTATGAAAACAAATATCAACCTAAACCTTCTCAAGAATATAAACATGTATTGATATACACTATTTTATTAAAAACTAAAGCATTATAAATATCTAGAAGTCATATAAGTCCATAATACGGACACCCTATAACTAACTATCATATTGTCTGATTTTCAAAAAAATCGTGTCCGTTATAATATTAATACCACCAATGAAGCTAACTCTAAAATTGTTCTTATTTAGATACTTAACTTGTATTATTAATTAAAAAAAGAATAAAAATAAATAAATTATTAACTAATTAAATTAGAATAAATTATTAATAACATTAATTATAATTAATGTAATTGTAATTTGTCTGATTGATTCATCAATAATATATAGTTTATCTATAGTTTACCTATATACCACTATAGTGGTATATAGGGTGTCCGTATTCGGACATGTGCACCGAATACGGACACCCCCGTTATCTATTTAATTAAAAGATTAAATAAAATTTTGAAATCACAAAAATATCTATAATCATATAATATTAATATATTGTAATATTTGAGTACAAATAATGAGTCATATGGTGTTAAGACCATTTATTGTCCTTATTAGGTTACTTTCCCTATATAAATTCTATCTTTTTTATTTATTATAAATGTTAATTAATAATAACAAATATAATGGTTTACACTATTATATATATATATATATATATATATATATATATATATATATATATATATATATATATACATTACACTTATATGTTTGTGTTTATGTATGCTTTTTTAAGGATAGGTATTCTTAACATTAATTAATTGTTCTTAATTTTAAAATTCTATAAATAAATAAAAGGAATTTCAACATTTATCAAGATTAATATTATGAGAATAAGTTATAAATAAATATATATATATATTATAGAATTTGTTAAATTTAAATTCTACTATTATTTTAAATATATATATATATATATATATATATATATATATATATTATATATATATACATTTTTGTATATAATATAATATATTACATAGGCGATCACATACAGATAAATAACAAATAATGATAACTCATTTAAATTATTATATTATAATGGAATGGTTAAACCTAATTAGCACATAATAGTATTTATGTTCATTAATAGTGTATACCTTTATGAAATGTATACAGCAATGAAAATCCTATAGGATATATATATATATACATATATATATATATTTATAATCTTAAAAGTCTATACATTTATGAATATTCTACTATATTATCTAATTTTATTGATAAAATTATATTCTATATATATACATATACATTCTATATATACATTATATACATATAAAAGTATACCTTTATTAGTTATAACTAATAATTGACTAGCAGTTTAAGTATAACTTATATGGTACATACACTACATCAACTTTTATATTATTTTAATTTATATTTCTTCTAATTTACATGACAAATAACATATTTGAAAGAAAATAGTACTATAACGTTGAACAACATTATATAACAAGGATTTTATTAGCAAATAACTATGTATTATTTTTTATTTATTACCATCGATAATATTTCATTTTATCTTGGTATTATTTATTTTATTTATACATATATTTATTTGATTATTTAAAAAAAATTATATTTTCCTTATATAAAATTTAAACTATTATAGACATTTAAATGCAAATAAGTATATAATAATATTAATTTTCAATAAAATAAAATAAAACTTATATCTCGGCGTAATATTTATTTTGTAAACATATTGGTTTATATATACGGATTCGGTTTGAATGACTATTAGACATTTAGGAGAAGACAAAGAGAATATTCCATGCACGAAAAAACGCACGCAACCGCATTTACGTACATCAAATTAAAACTGAGTTGATGTGTTAACCCTATAAGGCAATTAACTCGATCACAAATATAGTCCTAATATAGAACGTGTGTCGTTGTTCTAGGAAGTGACGGGGCCACATCAATGGGGTACCGGTAATGGCATATTTCATATGTAAGTAAACCATGGACTAATACATCACTAATTAGTACAGCATTATATTATATAATTCTTACATTTTAAATAATATTAATAGTTTAATAATTAATAATTAATAATTATTAGTTTTATATTTTTAATTTTTATTATAAATTATACATTTTTATATTTTATTGTTGAAATGAAAACATTACTTATCTATCAAGATAAAAACATTAATTATCTATATATCATATTGTTATTAGATAAGTGTAGGGAATTGGACTTATAGTTATATTATATAATATATAGTGGAAAGTAACCTAATACGGACACTTTAACAATAAATAGTCTTAACATTTTATGACTCATTATTTTTATTCAAAAATTATAACATATTAATATTATATGATTATAATTATAGATATTATTGTGATTTTAAAATGTTATTTAATCTTTTAATTCCATAGATAACGGGGGACCCCCGACGGGGTCCCCCGTCGGGGGTGTCCGTATTCAGTACCCATGTCCGAATACGGACACCCTGTGTTATAATACGGATACCCTATATACGATTATATAACCTACATATTATTGATGAATCATTCAGAAAAATTACAATTACATTATTTATAATTAATTTTATGAATAATTTATTCTAATTTAATTAGTTAATAATTTATTTATTTTTATTATTTTTTAATTATTAATACAATTTAAGCATATAAATAATAATTTTTTAGATTTAGCTTTAACGATGGTATTAATATTATAACGCACGCGATTTTTATGAAAATCAGAATACTTCATACTATGCGCGCTGATTGGTTATATGGTGTCCGTATTAAGACATCTAGAGTGTCCGTATTATGGACTTATATGACCTCTAGATATATGCTTATAACTTAATGAATATTTGATAACAAATATAGAAATTATATATATATAATTTTTAAAATGTTTTATTTTTTAATAATAGAGTGTTATATTTTATATCGATACATTTGTATATTCTTGAGAAGGTTTTTAGTTGACATTTTTTTTCATAAATTTAAAAACGTAATAAAAAATCAGTTTATTGGATATATCAGCAATATTTTGAATAATTAAAAAATAAAAAATACCTTTTTAGACTATTTATGTAATTATGAATATTGTATTCATTAAACATTTTTTATAGTATTTATTGTTTCTGAGATACCGAGAATGTCCGTATTCGGGCACTGTCCGTATTCAGTTACTTTCCCCTACATATACGCTATATATATATATATATATATATATATATATATATATATATATATATATATCTCAGTAAAATGTATCAGGCATAATACTTATTTAATACAATTTTTAAATATATTTTGAAAATCGCATGGCAACCTTTAAAATAAAATTAATTATAGGTTATAAAAAATGGTTTGCTATTTTGTCACTAAAATTATCGTTATAAATAATATTTTTTGTTAATCCGATATTTTATATATAATATTTTATTCCATAGAATATGTATACAGATATATAATATACATATTTATTTAAAACAAATAATTTAAATATTATATTTTATATGTTTATTTGTCTTAATTTGAATATTAAACGAGATATTCGCATCAGTAAAAACTATATCAAATCCATCAAATCCCATGCATATATATATATATATATATATATATAATACTTGTGGAGTGGGCAAGTATTGTCAGTGTTCTTATTATTAGCGATATTAAGATCCCTAAGGCATTGGAACTGGCGTACCCATATCCTTGAAGTTGATACATCATATACCATCATTAATTTCAACATAATATTGGCAACTCTGGATCTAATTTATTAGTAATCTTTAACTACAGCATTCAAAACTAACATATATATATATACTCCAATTATACTTTTAATTTCTTATACTATATAGTAATATTACTTTTTTATTTATAATTATTTACTTTTAATATTATTTTTAAAGTTATTTATATTTGTATATGATTCATAATTTTATATTCTCATGATTCTTATAAGATTTATAAAATTACATATTTTACTTCTATATTATATAAATTTTAATTTTATTTTTTTTCTCCTCATAATTGTTAATTGGGAATATGTTTCAGGTAAACGACTAGATAAGCATTGCGCTTCTTCGATTACCTTGGTCGTGCCTAAATTCTGATATTATTATTATTATATATATATATATATATATATATATTTAACTCGAATAATTATTATTCAGTACAATGAAATAATCACGGAAAATGAGTTAGAAATAAAAGTTCCCAGTGAATTTCAATCGAGTTAGTAACGGTAGGTTATATGTATAGGTTACATATATTACACATAGTATACATAATGTATATATATGTTTATGTTTATATCATTTATATTATATTATTATTTAAATTAATTTGGTTATTTAGGAGTATGTATATATATATATATATATATATTATAAATTACAAGCTAATTTTACTTATAAATAAGGATATGTGAAAGAGTTATAACTATAGTTATAACTATGACATTCTATAAATTATTATATTGAATAAAGATTATTTAATAAAATAATATTTGTATTAATTTTAAGCTCCAGCAAATTTTATTTATTTTTATATTTTTAAAATTAATAGATTTCTTATATTGCGTTTTTAGATTAAAATAAGTGATGCAACATCACAATTCATATTTCTATGCTATAGTATACTATGTATGGCATACCTATGTAGTATACAATATTAATATATCATTAATTATTAGTAACCTACATTATTTATTATATATGATTATTCATAATTCATAACTTACATTGATATTATGTTATATATATATATATATATATATATATATATATATATATATATATATATATATATATATATATATATATATCTGTTATATTATAATATATCTATAAACCAGTATAGTTATGTTATAAACCATTATATTAATTTTTACCTATTAAATTTAAATATTTTTATCTTAAAGTAAATTAATACATTAAGTATAGCATCAGTATTACTGACCCTTTACTAGTATATACTTCACTATACTTTAATATATATATTGATATTAAATTACTATTACACGTGTATATATATAGTTTGCATATTAACACATAGTATATGCGCATGCTAAAGCTACGAAAATCAGTCGATATCATAATATAGCAGCTATATACAATACACTTCGTAAAGCTAAACTGAACTATGGCCCCATTAAATGAGATACCCCTCACCACCCGAATAGCGTCGACCTTCGCGTCCACAGCGGGGCACGAGCGGAATGAACGCTTCACTATCGAACAATGCTATCCGTCATTCTCGTCGAGGTTACTTCTCCGAAAAATGTATATCATGTCAAGTTTATCAGTTTTAGACATTTTTAGAATTTTATTAATTTCTTAAATTTACACATACAGATCGAATTTAAAAAATATATATATATATATATTGACATACTGACATATTTGTTAATGTATTTCGCTAAATGTAATGTTTTACTTTCACACACACACACACACATACACACACACACATACACATCCATATACACACATACACACACATATATATATATATATATATATATATGTGCATAGAATTATTATATTACCCTAAATACCTAAATATTTATCAGAAAAATAAATAAGGCCGACATAAAAAGGGAAATATGTTTAATTTATATTTAATAAAATGAATGATTATTATTATTTATAATTTATTCTGATAATTATCAGATATTTATTCTGATAGATTATAATCTGTATACACATATATATATATATTTATAAATTAATATTAATAATTAATAATTGTACACGACATCTAATAACCTATATTAATTATAACCACTAAGTAACCTACATATTTCGTATTTAAAAATGTCATATATTTCATATATAGATGTTCCTAATCGTTTTCTATAGAATGAATAATGTGTATAATATAATAAATAATAGGTTACAACAATGCAGTTTATCTAAAAGGAGATAATTCTGAGCACTAGTGAACGATGAAATATTCTAAAAAATATATATATAAGTAACTCGCATTCCTAAATAAACAGAAAAGTGATATCGAGTGCTAAACAGGTGAACTCTGTATATATATATATATATATATATATATATATATATATATATATATATATGTATGTTTCACACTTACTCGAGTTGAGATACAACAAAGTGAGTCCATTGATATTATTTACTCTCTAAAATGTTCACGAGTTTCGACGAGTTTTAACGAGCGACGAATCATAACAGACGATAAAACCCGATAACCTCGAATATCGTCGAGTGTCGTTCGATATTTACTGGGTGGACGAGGAATAATATCTATTCATCTTTAACGGCGGACAACCTCTGCCCTCGGCGCATGTATACATACACTCGGGTACAGTCGTTCTAGGTGTGATACGGGGTGCGATGACTAATTCGGATGCGATACCTCACAACAACCGCCACAACCGCCACAACTGCCGACTTGTTTACGACGCTCGCACCTTATTTTCGTAATAAATTTGACGACTTATTCGTAAATATTTATTCGACTCGCTAATATTTATGTAAGTGTGCGAGTGTGCGCGAGTGCGTATTAAACTCGCGCTCATCTACGCGTACACATACACATACGCACACTAATACGCACATGTGTGCGATGTTTACTTTCGGTGACTATGATGTGCACTCGAACACAAGTGATGGTTAATTTTAGAAGTTAGGAATGATCTTTTCTTAGAGCGTAATGAATAAAGGGACGTAACTATTTATCCGACTACCCTATTGTCTTTGCGAGTGTACGAATTCATTGATATTATATTTATATACACTTCAGTTATTTATTTCGATAGGTTTAGGTATTTTTTATGGATATGTAAATATTTATTTTATTTTGAAAAAATTGTTAGTGTGAATTTCTAATTATAAATAGGAATTTATCTGATATGATATGTACGCCGTACATTGTACATATGTACATTGTACATTGTACGGGTTTATGAATACACTACTTTGTATTTTAAATAAGTGAAATATAGTTATTAAAATTAAATTAATATATATTTAATTATTATATAATAATCAATTAATATATATATATATATATTAACATTATTAATTAATAAGTATTAATGTTTTTCGTTTGGATATCATTTAATATAATATTTAATTTGTACGCACACACACATTAAATAAATAATGCCTTCAAATGTATATTACAAATAATACATTTAATATTGTATTGATATTTTGAATATAATTTAAAATAATAACAATCATAATCATTATCGTAAATATCAGATTTAACTTTTAGATATCAAGTTCATGAATTTATTATGAATAATTAAACCTACAATATATATATATATATATATATATATATATATATATATATATATACATACCTAACAATATATATCATATATGATGATGATTATGATATACGGTGTATTACGCACTAAATATACATGTATTACGGACTCGGTAAAACATTCTATCCCTGAATGGGTGATCCCGCTAAAGTTATTATTATGTTACGTACATCAGACGAATTTCGATTTATAATCTGATTTTTCTAACTACTATTTATTTTAAAATTTTCAGATACAATATAATATTATTCGTATTTCTTGTGGTTACCTACATTAAATAAAGCCGACTGTACACTGTACTGTAGGTAGACCACTTGTGAAAGTGTTGCTGTCTCACTCACAGTAGGTGATAAATATTATATTAAATATATTTGGAAAGTTTCATCATACAATATTTAATATTGATAAAGCAAAAATCACTTTAATGAAGACATATTTGCATTTATGATTCAATGTAAATTTCTATTTTACTTATGTATTTTATGTATTTGTGCAAGTGCATGACGTGCACTGCATGTTGTCATAAAAATAAACTATTTGCCAAATACGTGTATAAATATATTATATTATTAATAAAATAAAAAATTACCTAAAAATTTAAAATTAATTTTTATTTTTTTATGTTTTAATTAATATAATTTATTTCTTTGATACATATTTTAATTAAGGATCAAACTTTGTTGTGAGCTTATAATTGATATCTACGAGGTATAATACAACATCTATTTATTTTTGGTCTTAACATTTTATGACTCATTATTTGTATTCAAAAATTACAATATATTAATATTATATGATTATATTATTGTGATTTTAAAATTTATTTAATCTTTTAATTCCATAGATAACGGGGGTGTCCGTATTCGGTACCCATGTCCGAATACGGACACCCTGGGTTATAATACGGACACCCTATATACCACTAGATAAACTATATATTATTGATGAATCAATCAGACAAATTATAATTAATTTTATGATTAATTTATTCTTATTTAATTAGTTAATGCTTTATTTATTTTTATTATTTTTAATTAATAATACAATTTAAGTGTCTAAATAATACAAATTTTTGATTTAGCTTTATTGGTGATATTAATATTATAACGCTCGCGATTTTTAAGAATATCAGAATAGTTCATACGGTACGCGATGATTGGTTATAGTGTGTCCGTATTAAAAGACATCTATAGTGTCCGTATTAGGGACTTATATGACCTATAGATATATGCTTATAACTTAATGAATATTTTATAACAAATATAGAAATTATATATATATAATTTTTAGAATTCTTTATTTTTTAATAATATAGAGTTATATTTTATATCGATACATTTATATATTATTGAGAAGGTATTAAGTTGAAATTTGTTTTAATAAATTTAAAAACGTTATAAAAAAATCAGTTTATTGGATATATCAACAGTATTTTGAATAATTATAAAACAAAAAATACTTTTTTAGACTATTTATATTATTATGAATATTTTATTAATTAAACTTTTTTTTGCAGGATTTATGGTTTCTGAGATACCGAGAGTGTCCGTATTCGGGCACTCTCCGTATTCGGTTTCTTTCCCTTACTAAGTTATTACAGCGAATATAGGTAAAGGGTGACATTTAATTTATATATATATATAGATATATATATATAAATTACAATTATATAACTGAAATGATTGAAATGAAAAAATATAAATGATTAACATGATCTATTAATAGTTAAAGATATATTGAATACGAAACTTGAAAGTCACATTGTCTCTAGTTGCGATGAAGGTATTGCAATATGGTAACCATGGTAAACACCGTGGTTACTAATATAGCTATAGGGTATACCCTATCTCTACCCTATCGCTACCCTATGGCTGCCATATCGTTACCCTATCTTTACGTTAAAGCCGAGTTATTGGTGTGAACATATGTTCAGTATATACTAACTATGTATTGTTAAATCTATATATATATATATATATATATATATATATGTGTATATATATGTGTATATATATATATATATGTATGTATGTATGTATAATTGCGTTAATGTATACATTATACGCATACGTTATAACATTTAATTAGTTATATAGACATATAGATTGTATCGGTAAAGGTATTTTATGTATTTCAATGTAGTCGTTCATATTAAATATAGGCTATAGCCTAAACTAAATCATGATATCACTAATGCGTACCTAAGCCGTCTTGTATAGATGTTAATAATAGTTGTATTGTTCGGCTATCTTTTCTTCATTTTTCAAATTCTTTCTCCGTTTGAATATTCGGATGTTTATTTATAAAAAAATATGTATTTCTTAATGACACCACGGGATAACACCTACTCATAGATGTACCGGAAAGACAACTATAGTTGTCTTCTACGGAAGATGCACAGTGTTTATGTATAAATAGGCTTTATTTATACAAACTACGCTGTCGACAAAAATAGATATTTCATCTGGTGGAATATTTGTCAGCAAGGATGACATTAATTTGGATATATTTATATATATATCATATATATATATATTATCATATTATAATATTATAATATCACTATTGAATTACTTAAACTGAAATTAACGACGCCTGCAGTAAACAGTTACACTACAGTAAGATGTTCCACCTGATGTCAACGATAGAGAAGCAACACTACGAGCATGAACAGTTATGTAATGTTATGCAACTGTTGACGAAGACATGCGCAGAAGTAAGTTACTTAAGTCATCATATAGATAATGTTTATCATTTTAATTATTTAAACGATTGTTTACATATTTATATTATACGTATACAATATAATTAAACTTATAAACTTATAATTAAACTTATTAAGTGTGAATTAAATTATGTATTAAATATAATGACAATATATACCCTATATTGTTATTGTTATTGTTATTTTTATTTGATGGAGTCCTTTCATCCCATCCAGGAACTTAGATGAAGTTTTCACTTATAACCATATATGGCTTTAATGTCCCTTCGAAGCCGCTCGCTATATATCGTTATATATATATATATATATATATATATATATATATATATATATATAAGTAAACTGTATACAATACATTTTATTAGAGTATTAGTTTAATTTCGAGTTTAAATTTATATATATATATATAATATTATATTAAATTATAATTAATTACTATTTTCTCGTTATGACGTTAAAAATATAATATCTTATTTAAAACAATAAATAAACTTATATATAATTGTATTTATAGTTTTAAAACAAGATATGATATGGTTGACGTTGATGAGTAATAAGGAAATCTAGAAAAAGATAATAATAATTGAATAAATGGTAAAGAAGATACATTGAAGAAGATTCATATTATTAATATGCATATTATGAATCATGATTCATATAAAACATATATTATTAAGATAAATAGAATAAAGTCATAAATTTAAAATTCTATACAATTATATTTACAATAGTATCCATAACCCATCATAGCTAATACATAAAATAAAGCTGTATTATTTACAAATATTAACTCAATTATAGACTATAATTTATAGTTATTTTAAATAAATTTATAATTATTTTTTTTATCTTGTATTTTATCAGAATCTAATTTTAATACGTCATGAATAATTATATTTTAATGTAAACAAATTTATAATATATTATATAAAATATATTCGATACTTCATCAAATTTATTTTTATAAATAATCATACATACAATTAAACAACTACATGTAATTATTTATAGATATCCATTAATACATTAGTGATCTCTATTGATTGGCAGATTAATTAGACTTAAATAGTAAACAATTTATTTTGTATAATAGTAATTATAAAAAACAACTATTTTGATTTGAAAATATAACGGTAATAATAATATGTATGATAAAGTAAAGATATGAATCTTAAATATTGCCCAATTCGAATATGTATAATCATTCATAAATGATAACCTTTAGAGAATTATATGACTTATTTTCCATTTACGTACAAAATATAAGGATGGAAATAATACATTTCATATCGGGACTTCAAATGTAGACAATTGTAACCATGTTTTTCATATTATTATCAGTTCCTAACTATCTATAATATGAACTATTAAGGTAACTATAGTTAACTAAATTTTTGAAATAATATACTTTATACGTAATTATATTATACTATATGATACAAATATTAATAAATATCATATTATACGACACTTTATAGGATATCACATATGGATGAAACACCTAAAGATGAAATAAAATATGCAATATTTTAATAAATTATATACTTATGTAATAGATTACATTTAATAAACTATATTTGAATACATACTATTAATTAACTTTAATATATATATATATATATATATATATATATATATATATATATATATATATATATACATACGTTAACGTATACGTGATAATGGAATTATATTATTGTCAACAACATGTATAGTTGTTATGACTATTTAAATATAATAGTAAATATAATTAATTATAGTAAATATATATTGATGTACTATATTATTCAATATAAATATATAAGAAACACACTACTAAATGCTGGTAGAAATATTTTAGGTATGAACTGGGGAGTTATAATAATAATAAATAAACATATTAATTGTAGGTACCCAACTCTTACATTACTCCTCCACGTGCTACATGTATACACTATACACCCTGGAAACCATTTATCAGCGCGATAAATAATGGATAGAAAAAATTGTTGCGATGAAAAGTTGCAACAAAACTTAAAATCTTATGAAATGAAACATGAACCATCATACAATCACAAGTAAATGCAGGGTAAGTCCCGGAAAAATTATAGCCGTACCATTTTTTGATAACTTCCAGAATGGTAGTGATTATAACTGGACTAACAATTATTTTCTTTTAATTCAAGGATAATGCCAAGATAAATATGGCGGATATGGTTACGAAATCTGACCAAACGCTGCACGAAATTATGGTATATATGTCATATTTGTGAGGTGTGCTAGATACTGTTAGAGTTTTCCCACAAGTATAAACGTATCTAATACTGTTCACTCGCAAAAATAATGGTAAGACTAATAGTCAAATTGTCTATATTATTACATCATAATAATTTAAATCCAGCATAAATAAAGCTACAACATGTAAATCTCCTGTCGTAGATATTTACAATTACCATGATATTGTATTATGAAATCTTAAACATGAAACTGAATATTAATTGAAATCAAAACAAGAAATCTTTCAAAAAGTTTCTTACCACGTAAACGACACTTTTTAAGATGAAATAAGTAATAATCTTGCGTAAATATATGTTAATAACAAATATACAAATACCTCGTATAATTAGATACAAGATATTCTTAAAGAAATTTCCAATAAAACTATAGGAAAGGTGAGAAAGACAAAACAGGATTACATAAAGAATTCTATTCGATGAACGGGGAAATAATCAATAACTACTTAAGAAACTTTAAAAAGAAACCCAAGAGGACTGTAGGAAGATTAGCTATTTTTAAGGAAAGAGGTGAAATATACTAAAGAAATATGGATTCAAACAGGAATTTTAAGGGTATTCTCACCGAGCCTACCAAACTCTACAATATTTGTTCAATATATCGAAGAAGAAAAATACAATTTCATCGAAAGTAAAAAAGGTGATATAATTACAGAATAAGGCTATAATAAAGAGATGGTCTAAATATTGTAAGGATATTGCAATTATCCAATAAAACATGATAACAATATAATCAGAAATAATAGAAAAGTTCATAACATTTTAAACTTTCTAGTATTAGAATTAGAAGTTATAATTATAAGCATCTAGTTTAAATTATAATCATAAACAAGTTAAAGCAACTGGCGTGGATACTATTCTAGGAGAATTAATTAGGAAAGCCAACGATTAAACATAACAGAAAATATGGGATTTGCGAAAATCGAAGGATAAGCCTAATATCACATTCGAGTAAAATATGTATAAGAATATGGCATATGGTCTTATATCAGAGTAAGAGGCGGTATTCAGAAATAAAAGAAACACGTGTAAATCTCATGGACATATTAGTTCAGAATACTTAAGTATCTAGAGCACAACGTAAAACTATAGAAAAATGTTATGAAATAAAAAATAACAAAGTATGCTAGTTTATGGAATGAATATATATGTATACTTTAATTAATTATTATAATGACTTATTAATAATACATTTTAATTTAAATGAAAACATTATTTTCTCAATAAAAACCTATAAAATGATTGTAATATTGCATGTCTTATTTAAAAAGAAAGCCGGAATTAAGTAGAGATTAGCCATAAAAATATAAGGGTTATGATGGACAGAAAACACTTATAAACCATTTATATATTTTATTGCATTAGTATTACACTCACAAAAGATGGAATAAATGAATCCGAAGTAAGATAACGATGAAAAATCCAACATCAGCTGTAGTAAGATTGATTAATATATGGACTAATAAATTAAACTATATCTCATAACACAAATATCGTCTGTAGGCCTACAAATCATTAATATTAGCAACACTGTATGCGGACACTGTCCAGATTGAGCGAAGAATATGAGATTTTTAATATAAATCATATAGAATAATTGTTGGAATCACATACCTAACACGTAACACTGAAGATGTTTATCATGAGATTTGTATCAAATAATAGTGAAAAGGATCGGACATATTGAATATTTATTAGATACAATGAAATAAAGGAGGCTTTATTATTTGGACATACACTACATTTACATAAGACCATCCTACCCGTGTATGTAAATACCTAATATAATCGGGGTGTATTCATTTCAAGAATGGGTTGGTTTAGATCTTCGGGGAGTACAGGATACGATGATGAACCGAGGGGAATAAAGAACAACCTGTCATATGACGTCATGTCCCCCTATGTCCTACCTGTCGTGGGACTAAATAAATACGTACTTATTATTATTTACCTTATATGCAAAAGCCTCTACAGATCCCATAGGGTGGCTTACGTTCGGGTTAACTTATCGCTATATAGATCGTATACAATATATCTATATACAACTTTACACGACGATATCTTAATATAGAATATAAATGTTATATTAAAATATTCCGGGCTTACAACATGACATTCGCTAGATGTAAAAACTTGTATTTAAATCGATTACCTTCAAACACAACAATAATCTTAATTAAAATCAATAAAATCAATGATGATACCCGCGACCCTATCCCAATAGGCGATAACGATACATCTTACCTTATATGGTATACCTTATACCTTATATGGTACTCTATAATCCTAAAGTAAAGGTACAAAGTAAAAAACATGCGATATATAAGATTTTAATGAGGTCGTTGATATCTTACAAGATACAAGAGTAGCGAAATAATGTCAACCAGAAATTAAACTCATAATCTGCCCCCTTATTCCACGCATTATTAACTGTAGTAAGATGTTCACTTGGAAGCTACTAACGCCTATAGTCAATAGACATATGTATCCATAGATCTAATCTGGAGTGTTAGTGGTATACGTTTACATAAGAGATTAACGTGTATACATTAACTATGCCTTAATAGTCCTCTACGGAAGCGAGGTGATTACTATTAAACATAGACAATGACTACGTTAACGTATAATTATAACAGAAATAGTAATTGAAGAATTAGAATTTAAATTAAACAGATGCATATATAGTATACTATTTATATATATAATCTATTTATACGAAGGAAAACTAATTATTTACCTTATGAAAAGATGTAATTGTATACAACTTGTTACATAGACGAAACATTCGAGTTAGAGTCAGAATATATAGTATACTAGTACTATATATATATATATATATATATATATATATATATATTTATATATATTATACTATAGTATACTATAGTGTTTGTATAAACTGGTAGGTTGTATATCATGAGAAGAAAGTTGTATATTTTAACATTAGTTTTTAACACAATGGTCATATCGTAAACAAAATAATTATTCAAAGATCATTCATGGTTCAAGAAGAATTGGATGCCCAAGGAAAAGCTGACTCGGCGGTATTGTTAAAGGTCAATGATGTTAAGAATGGTGAAGGATGTGTGCTTCGCCGTTACTGCCTGTCTCTCCCCTATGACTCACCGATTAAGTAACTAAGTAAGTACGCGATTACGTAAGTATTAATATAAGCGTCTTGACACGATATCCTATAGAAATTAATACTTTACAGTTTTCTATAAATGTTTATTACCAAAGCAATATCACAATAAATAAATATGGTTTGGCATCGAAAGATACTATAATATACTACGATAATATATATATAGTATAGATACTATAGTACATTAGTATAGTATATGTGGTCGAATTCACCGGGTGTAAAAAATGAACGTCAATAAATATTAAATAAAATTATAAAATTATATAGTCTGCTATTTCGTGTGGAATAAATGATAGAATAAAAAATATAGCAGCATATATATATGTAATAAATATACCTTAATGTAATTAAGATTTTCACTTATAGTTTATTAATATCAATGTAATTTGATGATAGATATATATTTATTTCATATATGACATCGAAGAATTAAAATTTACAACATAACAATACAATAGTCTGGTCGTTACATTACTGACGACACAATTCAATAACGACTAACTTAATTTCCTATATAGACAGTGAAATATTTAATATTATATTACAGTATTTCTATACAAATAATATATATATATATATAAATATATAAATTCATATAATAATATATCGTATATTATATAATATCATATACAATGTAATATAATTTGATATATAATATATAATATACACATATTTATACACAACATAACAGTTTACACATACACACACGTATTATAACGAATGCGATATCACATAATATGTATGCTGTGTCGACTAGTGGTAACTATGACATCACAGTTATAGCGGTGACGTAATTGTCGTGATATATTACGTAATCGGGTGCGGGGGGCGGGGCGTATGACGCGATACCGCAGATTTAAGCCACGCCCACGTTTACCTAGTATTTCGATGAGGATCTCGCACCAAACGTGTAGTCCTAGGTAATGTCGGCATGAAATAGTCTCGAGGCGATCATTTCGCCGCATCGGAAAGGGGCGTGGTCGTTCGGTTAGGTTCGGTAACGCGGCCCGCCCACTTGACCCGTTTAGTGTTCTTATCCAGGTGGCAGATTCGAGCCATCAGTTTACGGCTGTGTTTAGCGGCGCCGAGTTTAGCGTAGCTGTTCGCTCGCAGCGTCGGTAACGTCGGATCGGTAGCTATCGCCTGCATCTCCGACTTAGTCCTCCAGTCGGAGCCCACATGTACCGGTATCACTAGATGATCTCGTTCGAGTTTCCACGACATGAAGTGGTACAGTAGCCAATGCATAGAGTTCAGACTGTTGTCGAAAGGTACGTTGTTGACGTAGACGATGACCACTCGAGGTCTAGTCGCGCTGGTCGACAGTTGTGTCGCCACTCCGCCTATCTCGCTCAACAGCAGAATAGCCGACCCGGCGCCCGTATGACATATCGGGGTTCGGTCGGGGTGTGGCTGAGCTGCGCGGGTGCTGAACGGGCAACTGAGCATCGGTACGGAGCCGGTGTAGCGATGTATACCGCACGGGGTGACCACTACGATACCGGAAGCGTCGGAGGAGGAGGTGACCAGCTTCCATATCGGCTGTAGCATACGGTGAACTCCTTCTAGCGCCGCCTTTGACATGTTCTTCACTACCACCACCAGTCGTAGGTTTTCCATGCATCGGGTGAACTCTGCGCGGAGGGGGGGAGGGGTTATGATGTCGTGTTTACATTGATATACGTGTATGTGTTTGTTGTTATATATATATATATATATATATGTATATATATTTAGTAATTACATAAATAGATAGTAACTATGACTATAATAAGGTACGACGTTTTGCATGATGATTATTTAGGTACATGCATATCTATAGATATAAAAAATTCACATATATATATATATATATATATATATAAACGTATATATTATACGAGTAAATTAAGTGTGTATCTATCTTTAACACTAACGTCATAATAACGGGGTTCACTTACTTTTCAAATCGATCTTATCCGTCACCGCTATTCTCGCCTCGCAACTCAACTTGCTGACGTGTTTACCCTTCTTCCCGCGACGAGTGGACGTCTTCCGCTTTCGGTTCTTAAGTCGCCGCCTACTTTGACCTCGGTTGACCTTGGCGCGAGCCACGGCCGGACCGTCGTTTACCGGCATCTCTTCGCCGACGACCGCATCGGTTCTACGGCCATTACTAGTCGTGGTAGCCCCCCCGGCAGTATCCCCGTGCTCCGTCCACTCGTCGGAGTCCCGGTACAGGCTGACCTCCGCTGACCCCTGCTGACCGCTGTTCACCGACGCCGCCGCCGCGTTACCTTTGACCTCTAGCGTGCCGATACGCATGACCGCCTGCATGTGCGGTCCGTACTTGTGTTTACGGATGACCGGCGGTTTAGGCGCGTACAGCGATATCGGGTTAGCTCCGTTGTCGAGTTGGCGCTTCGTTAGTTTGGAGGCTGGGGTGGGCGGGTGGGAGGGTGTAATGGTAGGTTGTGTAATAGGGGAGTTGTCGCTTCGTTAGTTTGGAGGCTGGGGTGGGCGGGTGTAATGGTAGGTTGTGTTAAAGGGGAGTACGATAGGATATCGAATGGGGATGTAATGTAAAGAAGTTTATGTAATGGGGAGGGGTTGGGCCACAGGTAGTGGAGAGTATGCTGTGGTGGGCGTGAAGAGGCGAGGGAGATGGGTATGATGTAATAGGGGAGAGGTGAGGCATATCAGATGAGATGTGATGTGACGTAATATGGGATAGTTATTAAAGTAAATATATTAAATAAAAATCATCTTCATCATAATAATCTATAATTATATAATTAATTAATATATGTTTATAATATATTAAATATATTCCAATGTATGAATATCCTTACACATATATTCATAAACTATATATTTATAGTATTTGATAGATAATATCTACTAAAATATTTCATATTTCTTCATACATTATGTAATTAAATGTTAAAATAAAGGTATCGCTATTTAACACACGTGTGAATGTAATCTCTATGCAATAATCTATAAATAGAAATGCCACTCTAACCGAGGGTTAACGTTATAATTACTACCAAGATAACAATATACGGGAGCGTGCCTAATCTGTATTACTACACCCCACACTACCCAACCCCACCCACTCATGTAATAATCAAAATAACTCAACTATGTATGTTAGTATGGTGTATAGTATACAGTACCATGAATTCAAATGCACTTGTATGTATATTTATACGGCATATTAACGAATACCATTAAGTTATATATATATATATATATATATATATATATATATATATATATATATATATATATATATATATATATATAGATATATGTATATAGATATAGAATTATGTGTTGGCTCTGAATTTGATTTAAATTAAAATGACATATATGTCGAAATTTTAATTTCCAATAATATACTTATATAATACTTATTTTTGTATTAATGTGTTGTAAATATATTGAAAAGTGATACGATAAAATAACTATAATATATTACTCTATAATAACGCTATATACATAGAAACCTTTGCACATAGCCATAGCGATTCTCTTGTTGGCGTTTTCGAGGTGTTTCAGCGTGTAGTGCGTATAGATGTGCTCCCTGGCCACGAGTGCCTTGGCCAGGGTGTTGTGATTATCGGCCGAAGCCAGCCCCATGGTGACCAGTATAACCCGGCCCCCTTGCTCCCGGAAACGGACGCTCTCACGCCTGATTGGTCCGTAATCCGTGACGTCACGGTTAAGAAGCATCACTACCAGCTGTGTGGGGAGAGGGGTAAACCATTAATTCGCTGTGGTGTTTAGCGATATATAATATCACGTATATGTATATATATATATATATATATATATATATTAATATATATATATAATGTATTCCAAACATATATATTATATATCTATATATATAACATTATTTTTATTTATATTACTATTATATTATAATTCTATTTTATTATAATTATGTAGTTTTTTTTTGTTTTTTAGTTTATTTAATTCGGTTGTTTTTAGTGTTTTTACCATACTCTATAAATAAACGAGTGACTCATACTAAGTTACTTATTTGTCTATATACGGCTATATAATTTATGCTGAATTAACCCTCTCTCTCTTTCTATCTTTCTCATCATATATATATATATATATATATATATATATATATATATATCTGATATATAGTGTATTAATATATGTTCCTATAGGTTCATATATAATGACAGTAAACTATATAATTATAGTATATTATTATCGGTTACAAGTATAATTTATGAAACCGCAGTAAAGTGATTGATAACGACAACATAAAGGTAATAATAGTAATAATTTATTATTCAATAATAATTACTACGAAAAATGCATTTTTTACAATCATAATTACTCGTATACCTAATATCTATACATATGTATAGCGTGTATCTACCGTGTATCTATAGATATAAATGATATATCACCAAAATATACCTATTTACAATGCTATCATAACAAAGTGTACGCAATATAATCTCTCCAAACAAGTCTACGATTATATGCATCGATCAATCGTTGCGTAACATCACGTCGTGCACTCATCGATATAAAGAAAGTGGATAAGCAATTGACGCACGCAATGCATGTAAAAGATAGACACGTGAATGACACTTTTATCGATAAATTTACAAAATGGTATCAGTGATTTTGATTGTATATTAGTCATATTATATATGTCAAATATCAAAACAGTAGTCTTTTCGTCGAAATAGATTTAAGTGACTTCTATCTATATCAATGGATTTAAATTATAAATATCAATAAAATCAATAAAATAGTATTATATCTTCAATTTAAATACACAAAATTACGAGGAATGTTGATATTATGTATTTTAAATATATAATTTTATTTGTAGTATAGATAGTACATTAAAATTGGTAGTGATTATCAATATATATATGATAAATAAATATTATTATAAATAAAAAGTAGTGGGCCAGATAGTGGGTTTCGACTGCAGCGCTCGTAGCGGAAAGTGCCATACACTACATTCAATTGCTTATCCACTTTCTTTATATCGATGCGTGCACTACGCGTAATGATTACGTCATGAGCTATAAATAACCTTTGGGGCGTTGGGTCTGGCTCCGCTTTGTTTGGAGAAGCTGGAATTCGCTATCAAAGACATCGCTAGGTCTATCCTCGACTCCGGAAACTTTGATTTCTTTAGCTGTGCGGAACATTATTACGTAATTATATTATTACATCACAGTATTAGTAATATATACTACTAATATATTAGTAGTATACATACTATAGTGTATATAGATATTTAAATATGACGTAACATTCAAACACGTGTCACATTGTAATACACGCGCATGCGTGAACACCTAACTATTACTTAATATTGATGGAGCTATAGCTCTACGTGTTAATACGACACCTGAGCTGTAGATAGCCTACATAGTGCATAGGTATATTAGTCAGTATATATATACTGACAGTATATTGTTAATATTGCATAACGAGTTAAACTGACATACTTACGTTATAGAGAAAACACAGATTTGTCGAATATGTTTTGGAGAAACTATACTATAGCCTATAGGTACACCTATACTACTATAATAGTTGTATACTTCGTACTACTATAGTATTACTACTACTATACTAGTATACTACTTTACTATTATATATATAGTATACAAGAGTTATATAATTCGTACTACTATAATATACTATAGTTATATACCTATAGTTATATACCTCGTATTACTATCGGAGTTCTATCACGCGTTGTACTAACGTATTTGTGGTTAAGTTTCATCTTGATGAGCCTGACTTTCGTGAATTGATTCAGAGTGAAGTGGGTTCTCGCCGTCCGGTCGAAAGTGACCAGTCCGAACCGGAAACGTCTGGGTCCGAACCTCAGGATGCTGATCACCCTGCGGACCATCTTACGTTGCGCTGACCACTTGTAATCTTGACCATCCGAAGAGTCCAGGGCGAATACCACGTCCGCTTTACGCTTGTAGTCGCAAACTGTGGGAGGGCGGCGCGGGGTCAGGCAGGGGTCAATGGTTGGCAGACTCGTGGAGTAGTGTTAGATGTGTTTGTGTGAGTTTGTAGATGTGTGTGGGTAGTTGTGTGCATGATATGATATAATTTATTTAATAAGTATGTATTATATTTAAATATATATATATATATATAAATTCGTTTATAAAATTATTAATATTTAAATACTCTTTACTATACCAGGGAGAAGCTCCCTGCAATAACTATATTGTAATAATGTGGGTTTTATATAATAGCGCATGTCCTCAAACTAGCCTATAGCCCCATATAGGGTATACCCCCAGATGATGTAATAACAATAGCCAGGCATTAACCAGGTATTTATATTCTATCCTATAGTTTATAAATATATTTATGTGTGTACCTCATAGTGCCCTATGCAAGTATAGGTATTTGTTTGTATATATCTAGCCTGATGGCTATGTATAGATACGAAACTACCATATTTGGTCATATTCAAACGTTATTTATAGACACTTTATTATTAGAAATATGTATATAAATATATATGAATTCTAAGAATAGACTATGTAGTGAATAACAAGATACTACAATGGTTCTACTGTCGTAGGTAATGTATATACACATATTTGTATATTGATTATAAATAATATCATATGAATCATATGATTAAATCCAATATATTGTTCTATTACTGGGTTTCAAATATCAATTCATATCTATACCATATATGGTAAAGGGTATATTAAATTAATTTAAAAAAATGAATCTTCTTTAATAAATTAATATTAAGTATAATATTAAGTTTATTTAGTATATATAATTATTAATTAGGTATTGTTAATTAGACAAACACTACTGTTATTATACACACACGTTCATGAGCGTATCTCGCTCGGCATGCTGAATATGCATATGAACATATAAATAATACACTATGATTTAAAATTAATATGTATGATGCTTCCCGATTATCTGCTATATTCTCCTGGATTATATAGTGGTACCTTGTAGAAATAATATGTCGAATATTGGTGTTACATGTAAATCACGTGTGTATGTATATATGTGTGTATATATGTATATATATCTATGTATATATTTATTTATTTATTTATTTATTTATTTATTTATTTGTTTAGAGACTTCATAAATGAAAATCATTTTTCGACGTCATAACAATAATAATAATAATAATAATAATATAATAATATAACATATAAACGAAGATAACAGTAATCGCAAAATATATATTCATTTCACTAAATAATGTTTAAAGAGTCTACTTTTGAATTGAGATCGAGAAGTTGTCGTACGAATAATATTCGGAAGTAAATTCCATAGAGTTGGTACCGCAACAGAAAAAGCAGAGTTACCAAAACATGAATTTGTATGAGGCAAAACAAGTTTCATTGCATGGCAATCCCGTCTTGGTCTGCTACTGGTAGCAATTGATAATAATTCAGCCAGATACTTAGGTTCACCCGTGTAGATAGCTTTATGAGCTAAACATAACAATTTTAGTTTACAAAGATCACGATATCTGAGCCAACCAAGGGTTAACATAATATGTGATATAGATATATAGTTACTACCCGTATTAGTATTTATATTATTTTTAATTTTATATAAAACACGAACAGCTCTCCTTTGAATTTTTTCGAATTTTATCATAATATTATCAGGGACAAAAACAAAAAGTGAATTGCAGTAGTCGAATCTACTAAAAACCAATGAATATATAAGTGATTTAGTGATATCAAAGGAGAGCTTAGCACGAGCCTTATGTATATTATATAAATAATAATTAGCAGTACGAATAACATTAAGAATGTGACTGTCATATTTCATAATAGAGTCAATTGTTATACCGAGTGTTGTGATTTTATTAGATAAAGGCAGCGTGGCAAGAAAACTATCAGTTATTTTAACAATTGAAGGTATTTTAGAGAATAAAATAGTATCAGTTTTTGAGACATTTAAGGATAATGAATTACTAGTGAACCAATTTTGTATATCAGTAATACAGTTTTTAATGTTGTATTGGATTATAGCGTGATCAGTAGATTGAGGAAAGGAAGTATAAAGCTGTAAATCATCAGCATATAGATGATAGTGAATGTAAGGATATTTTTTAAAAATAGAAGAAACAGGTAATATATAAATCAAGAAAAGTATTGGGCCCAGAACAGATCCTTGAGGAACACCATGAGTGTGCATAAATGATTTTGAAAAATTGTCATTAATCTTAATTGATGAAAAACGAGATGTTACAAAAGACATTAACCAATTGTGCACCTGTCCATGAATACCTATCTCTTTAAGCCGACATGATAAAATTGTATGATCCAGAGTGTCAAAAGCACTAGATAGATCAAGTAATATTAAGTAGCATGGCATTTTTTTGTCTAGCGACAGTATTATATCATTAAAAATCAAATTAAGCGCTGTTTCCGTTCCACGATTAGGAAGATAAGCACTTTGTAAAGGATCAGCTATCGAATTAGAAGTTATATAATGAACTAATTTTTACTTACAATGCGCTCAAGAGTTTTAGAAAGGGATGATAGTTGAGAAATTGGACGATAATTAGATAGAATAGAGGAATCAAGAGTAGACTTCTTAATAATTGGAGTAATATATGCTTGTTTCATACTTGGAGGAACAACTGAGGAGATAAGCGATGAGCGAAATATATTAGTAATAGGAATTATCAAGTATGAAATAGAAGAACGTAGTAATGTAAGAGGAATAGGATCTAGAGGGGATGGAGATTTAATGGACATAATTAATGTTTGGATTTCAAGAGGATTAGGAAGCGAAAAGCAGGACCAGTGAAATGATGAAAAATGTTTACATAAAGATGGTTGGCAATTATTACTCATAGGAGGTAGATTATTTATGATATTTTTTGTTTTTTGTATGAAAAAACTAGAAAATGATGAGCAAAGTACATTTTCGGGTAAATCTGGAAGTTTTTTAATTTTATTCTTGCCAATTAGAGAAAAAGCTAGTTTAAAAGACTGTTTAGAGTTGATTCCAAAATCACGAAATTTATTAATAAAAAATAAAGATTTTACATTAGATAATTTCCTACGATAAATGTTACGATACATTTTAAAGGACTGTAAATCATTCAGTGATTTCGATCGAGAAAACTTCAATTGATATAATCGTAATTTCCTTTTAAGAGTTGATAATTCAGAGCCAAACCATGACTGATGAAATATCTTTTTTGTTTTAGAAATTTTAACAGGGGCATGGAAGTCAAGGGATAACTTGAGTGAAGTATTGAGGTCATCGAATGAAGGTTCGATATATAGTGAGTGTGATGTGAGATAATTTAGCCGAATAAAAGTAGATTTCATGAATTCTTTAATATTAATGCTAGATATATTTCTATAATTTCTGATAAAAGATTGATCCAAGGGAACCGGGAAAGATAAAGTGAAATTAATGGCAAAATGGTCAGATATAAGTAGACTTTGATTAGTACTAGAGATTAAAGAAGAATCAGAAGGGGAGATAATTACATCGATAGTATTACCACTAGTGTGAGTGGGAAAAGTAATATGCTGATGCATAGAATTACTAAATAAAAGGTCATTAAACGAATTAGATTGATAAGATGTTTTATTTAATTGAATATTAATATCACCAAGAATGATACAATTGCTGATTGAGATTGAATCAAAAATAATTGAAATTTCAGATAAAAAAGTAACAAAATATGAAGATGGAGGACGATATATGAGAATAATGTCAATAAAACTAGATTTGTTAAGAAGACGATATGAGATAGCTTCACAAGATGTAAAGTTAGGTAAGATATTATTTTTAATATTAAAATGAGAATTGTAAATTATTGCAATACCACCACCCCGCGAAGTGCCTCTATTGTGGCAGATCATATTATAGCCATTAGGAACAACAAAAGCAGGAATAGTTGAGTCATTATCTGTAAGCCATGTTTCAGTTATAGCGACAATATCACATTTAGAGTCAATAATAAATTGGTTAATAAAATCACTTTTATTTCTGATGGATCTAGCATTGAATAAAGTACAATAAATATTTCTGTTATTACTATTATCATTAACCTTAAGATTCGATAGTCATACATTGTCATTATTACTATTATCACTATTGTCACTATTATCACTATTATCACTATTTTCACTAATATTACTCTGTAACCCCTTACAATATTCATCAAAAGATTTACTCCAGATGGAAAGCAATTTTTCATCTGGTATAAATTGCTTGCATTTCCAGTCAATGCGACTAGTAGATGATTCACTAGATTGAATAATAGGACATATATATATATATATATATATATATATATATATATATATATATATGTGTATCTATGTGTTTATGTGTGTGTATATGTATACATATATGTGTGTGTGTATTGCTGTAAGTAAGTACAACCCATAATTGGGTCCACCTACCCGCGGGAGGGTGTTGCTTACACATTACGTCCAAACATAAGATATACTCGATAACGTATATGCGCAACATATCTACGAGACTACATTTGTTATCTAAACATTTACGTTACCATTCTCCCTTTTATTACAAATGATAGCTGGTTTTCTTAGAATAACATTCACTCATTCGTGTATTAATACATTTAATTAATAAACAATTCGATTTTTGTTATACAATATATATATAAATATATAAATATATGTATATATATATATATATATATATATATATAAATATATGTATATATATATATATATATACAATAAGATAGTCGTAACATAAACGTTGACATACGATAAGATACATTTGATATACATTTTCTATAGAGGGCGCTATCTTGTCATGTTCGCTACGGATGAACCTCTAGCCGGATAACGTAAACAATACCTATTGTTTACACATGCGCATGGAGATGAGCTAGAGATGAGCTAGAGATGAGCTAGAGAGACGGAGGAGGAGGAGGAGGCTGGTACGGAGATGGGGACTTCGGACATGCGCAGCGAGTAGGCTATTCCAGATGAACGCCATCTTCCACACGTGCAGGAGTGACGTCATTCATTCATTTAGTTTTACTTATACAATAGTTTGATTGTTAAGATACACACACACACATATATATATATATATATATATATATATATATATATATATATATATATATTAAAAAACTTATTGGCAGGGGAACTATTTAACTATTTTTAGATATATTAAAGTTGTCATGATAATTGGGCATTGTTGTGATATATATATATATATATATATATTGCATTCACTATGACGTATAGTATATTATTATGAATGTATATACTCTACACTATATAGTAATGTTTTATCTTTGAAATTATATCAGTCAATTATTGTATCAATTAACTCTTCTGAGGTATATTATCTATTCTAATTAAGTTTAAAGACTTTCACATTATACATAAATGTATTAGTTTTAGCTGAATAATTATGTTCATGTTTAACATGTGTTATAACATCGTTATATACATGTGTGTGTTTGCGTTTTCGATACGTGTATAGTAAGCTAATGCAAGACTACTCGGTATGACTCATTATTAATTACTCATCATCAATGAATCATCATAATATGCGTAATTACGATTATTATGAGATTATATCGTTATAATTACTACTGATATTAAGATATACATAACTAATGAACCACTAGAATAACTTCCCTTATATGGGTTTTATGTTACACTTAGTAGGATTAATGTATTATTAATACAGATGGAATATTTAACCTATGATTACAATTTAAATATTATATATAGGAATGAATATATAAAAAAATGTATATATAGGTATATATATATATATTATATATATGTATATTTATATATATATATATATATATATATATATATATATATATATCAATAGTGCTAATCGCTTTCACTTATCCTACTTAGACTTTGTCTATAAACATATTTCATTCATTCATTCATATGCTATATATTATATAGTAAACTATATAGTAAATATTATAAAAATAAACAACTCCTTAATGCGTCTATAACTACATTGGTGAATCTTTCTCAATCTCCTACTTACTTCCATCCCTTTCGTATTGAGAATATTGCAGTCTCTTCTTCCCCTATAGGATATATAAACAGTATACTGCATCCAACATAGGTGTCAGTTTTTATTCTACTATTTCCTTCATTCCTCATATTTCTATCATCAATAAATCTACACATCTTTTCAGGTTTAGAGAAATACATAAATCCATAGTCGTATCTCTAACTACATTCTAGTTAATACCCTTGTTCTGATTACTATTGGTCAACAATATTATCTAGCTTATATAGAAGGATATATATATTCCCTAAATCAATGCATCAATCCCTATAGGTTTGTATACAACATATAACCAGGGAGTTAAAACCTCCCAGATATAACCTACGTATTCGATATCATTCCTCTACTTCCTCATACCAACACTTACCTCCCTGGTTCCCATTTAACAAACGCTCTGCTTAATGCATACTATATATTGCTTGTTCCTAAATATACTCTTCTAACTGTCTTTCATATATTTCTGTTTCTTTAATACAAATATCTTCCATTTCATTTCTTATAAACTATGCTTTTCATCTTTTCATCTCCTACCTATATTCTTCGTCGCTCGAATGAGCTATCCCTTAGTTATATCGGTATCAAGCTCGTCACCCTCTATTAGATTCACAATCAATTCAATAGATACACCCAAAGATTAATCATAGGTTGGAATTCCATTATTTCACATCATCAGTTTATTTTTTATTTTATTTTCGGTGTATTTTATTATTTTAGGTGGTATGTCTGCGGTATTGAATACTTTATTATTTTTATTTATATATATTGAATTGTTGAGTAATAGTTATCATTTATATGTATTTAACATTAAACATTTATCATAGGTATATACTCTATATTATAATATATATATATATATATAATTATATATATTTATATATACTATTTTATACAATATATTATTATATAATATGGGATACTCTCTCTATATTAACCATGTAAACATTGTAGACCAACATTATGTACGTGCACTAGTAAAGTACCCTCGCGTAAAAAGTGCGGAGAACAATAACCCTATAGGGTATAACCCTAGCGACGAACAGAGGGTCGTAAATCAGGGAGTTTAATGATACTAAGATGTCGGCGTTAGGGGTGGGGGAGGCAGTGGGGTGGGGGAGGCAGTGGGGTGGGGGAGGAGACCGCGGTGTACCCACGGACACCATGGTACGGGTTACGCGGGGGGGGGGGGTATTACGTAAACTTCGCGTGTACGTTATATGTGTACAGTCGTTATTACGGGGGCGGGCGTCGCTTCGTAATACGGGGGCTGGCGTCGATGTATACAAACAGTTATATGGTGTTATTGTATAAGGGTTATAATACGTGTGAGTATGACAGCATACAATATATATATATATATATATATATATATACGTGCATCGGTGGTATAGTATAGTAGTGATATATATGCATACCTTACTAGTGCTGGCACCTAGTGGTGGCATATGGGTGTGATATATATATATATATATATATATATGTATGAGTTTACTTTTATTAAAAAAATGTTATTTCAACTACTCAGTGAATGCTAAACTTAAATATTTAGCATTATTTTAATTTCATGATTGTCCGTTTCCATCATTTCGTATATAAGAAATAATTAGAGATATATAAATACAATAACAATAACTGATGGTAGCGTTGTTTCATATGTCGTTATTGCTGTATATATATATTAGTTTTTATTATTATTATAAATAAAAAGCTCAATACACAAACATGTATTATAACTACGTATATGTTAACATTAGTGTACTGCGTATACCTGCATGTATATCTAGATATATGTAAATGATATATATATATATATATATTATATATTATATAGCTATTAATAGAATTTGTATTACAAATAAACTATAAATAGATTATATATTAAAAATAAATAATTAGAAAATTAAAACTCCGGTAACTGATCGTTTGATTAAAAGTGGTAGAATGTTTAATTATATCAAATTAAGATTTCCTATTGATTATACTCCTATATATATATATATATATATATATAGTTAGTACTATAGTATACTTATCTATATATATATATATATATATATATATATATATATATATATATATATATATATATATATATATATATATATTATCACTATCTAGACCAGAGTACACAACACTCTACCTATAGGTACGCTACTGCATATATTCATGCATCATGATTCATCGTATAGAATAGTCACATTGCATTATGATTCATAATGAATAAGAGTAATTAGATAGGCGATAACAGGTAAGTTACATTCGTAGCTTACACGCATGCGTGTATTAATTGTAACGAGAGAAACGCCTTAGTAGATATTTTTTAATTAATAATTTAACATATATATTTCGTTTATTTTATTTATTTATTTATACGGCTTTTTCATAATATATATATACACATGCATATTTAACTATATAGCGCTATTGCTTGTCTTACACCTAATGACCTATAGGTATACCGAGAGAACAACGGTTGCATTGTGCGCGTGTGTATACATCTCTGGTAACCCAACTGCGCATGTCTAATTAATAAGTAAAACAAGCATCGCATGACTCGCTCTTACATCGACGAATCGATATTTCAATTTCGTTGATATACGATATATATTGCTAATACGTATAGGCTGCATCGGTATACTTATAACATATGTATCAGTATACTTATATCAAATATCATTATGTTTTCGTCACATGTCAGTATATGTGTGTCACATGCCAGTATATGTATGTCACATGTCAGTATATGTATGTCACATGTCAGTATATGTATGTCACATGCCAGTGTACTGATTACGTACATACACGCTAATCAGAAGTTCCGCACACTAGGTATACACATGTTAGGCAACATTATAAACAGTGGAAACACATACGTGATATGTATACATGAATATACAAATATAGAACATTCATAATGTTGATTCGATGTTTAAATTAAACAATAAGCATGAACCGCCGTGCAGGGTGGCAATTGGGTTTCTTTGGGGTTTTGTTTTTGAATTTTAATATAAAATGTAAACGTGAAGGTTTTTAACTGTTTGCGATATTTAAATTTGTAATTAATTAGTGAAGTAATTATTGTATTAGATTATTATATATATATATATATGTATATATATTTTTTATTTATTTAACAAATAATTTGTAATACAATTATAATAAATATAATTGAAGGTTAGACATGAATACTACTGTGAATCATCAAACCATGAAATCAAACTGCAGTAGACTATCTAGAACAATGTGAAAACTCCAAAACTAATAATTCAAAACAACTATATACTCGCAACAAAATTCAAAGATTTTAGGTATTTTGTCAACTCTAACAATACAATAAGATAACTATAATATATACCATATATGGTCATCATTATTGATTAATTATCGCTGTGTCACTTCAAATATTTTAAGTATTTTGTCAACTCTGATAATATATTAAAGATAATAGTAAAGAGAATTATAAGATAACCATAGTCTATACTAGTGATGTAAATGGTGCTCAAAGCTAAAGCATGATGTAGTCTTAGTCTCAGTTACCTAAAGTCTCAACTCGGCTCGTTTTATTAGAGTCTCGGCTCGGCTCGGACTCGCTTGGCTAGAGTCTCGGCTCGGCTCGGGCTCGTTTTTTTCCGAAAATGAAAGTATCGGCTCAGCATCAATAACCAAAAGTCTCGGATCGGCATCAAAAAGCTCGGTATTATTTACACCACTAGATGAAATTTACATTATTATTCACTAAATCGTGAAGTTGGAGCAGATTATTTTTTTTAAATTGATGTAAATGTGAAATATATAAAAATTAGTATTAAAATGTAATTTCAAAAAAGCTTCATTTCGACTCGGTAATGTTTTGTAAAAGTCTCAACTCGGCTCGGGCTCGTTTAGCTAGAATCTCGGTTCGGCTCGGGCTCGTTTGGCTAGAATCTCTGCTCGGGCTAGTTTTTTTTTTCCGAAAATGAAAGTCTCGGCTCGGCATCAAAAACAAATAGTCTCGGCTCGGCATCATTTACATCCCTAGTATAGACTATATACCATATCTTTATTGATTCATTATCGTTGTCTCACTTCAGTTTAGTAACCAAAAAGACTACAATGTACCTATTGCTCTGGTAATAGGTGGTATAGATATGTAGTGTTATGTTATCAACCTGTACAATGCCGATTACATTAATTACAATGTAGAGGTTTCTAATTGTTCAACTTGTATCACATGTCCAAGTTTACTCATTAATCATCAACATATATGATGAATTGTTATTGATGATGATTAATTCATCGTTTACCAAACTACTTCTTCCATTTTATACAATCTTTGAGATATTCATAAATGAATCAGATAATATACAATGTATTACATACAGTTATCCATATGGTATACATAATATCTAAGTAAGCATAATGTTCTGGTAAATGCTATGTTACTGATACATATTACCACATTGTCATATATGTATCTACCGATATATTGTAATATATGTATATAGCTATGCATATAATGAGATATTATTTATAATCCAAATTAATTATTAATTATTATTAAGGGATGTAATATTGATATAATATGTAATCACAAGGTTGGTTAATGTTGGGGTCAGGGGTTAGTCATGTTTTAAATAAAATGTTTATTTATTTTAATATTATTGTGAAAGAAATCAATATAATGATATAATAACCTTATTTTAAGTTATCAACTTAAATTCTTAAATTCTTAAATTCTTAATTCTAACTATTATAAATTTTATAAATTTAAACTGAATTTATTGATTTGATATATCAACGTATTGCATACGTATACTCTATGTACTTACGTGTACATTTATTTATAGTGTAAACATATGTTTATCTAATCGGGCAATCTGAACCTTTACAATCCTAATTATTGTATTCAATCTTATGATATCGAATATTAGCTAATTCGTATTTTTAATTGTCATGCCATCTTTGCATAAGATACAATTCCAAATGTATTTGAGGATCATAATTAGAAATATTTCGATATTACTATATTTAGCTAATGCAATGTTTCCACATCGAGAGATATACTCTATAAAATAATTTGTTTTAATATTGTATCCGTACTTTTTATATTATAATTGTTTTATTAGTTTAGATAATGAATTGAAACATGATGAAATACGCCGAGGGAAAATATTATTATTATTATTATTTTTTTAATATTACTCTACTATTAATATATTGAATTCTAGTAAACAAGTCTTATTATTATTGTATAAATGTCCTAAATCTATTATATTCATATACTATAGTATATATTCATACTCCATGGAAGTCTCGATTTAATAAAGATACTTGTAGATTTCAATGATCCTCCTTAGACAATTTTATAAACTGATTTCATAAATCATATATGTACTCTATAGTATATATAGTATACTATACAATATAAAATATAGGTATATATATACAGTAGTGTTAATACAATTTAGTATGACAATTAGTATAAACATGTTAGTATAACAATTCTATTTGGTTAATTCTCTTATTTTGATCATTATTAAGATATTTAATATAACTAAACATATATACATGCATTATAATTACATATAACTTAATAATCATATATATTTAAATATAATAATAATTATGAACATATATAATGTATACATATAATATTATAAATAATATTATAATATATAATCATAATTTTATTTAAACATATTTGTAATACGTTATTTTTATAATCGTTATATTATTTGTAATGTATTTGTATACAAATATGATGTATATAACTTTATCATGTGTGTTATTTTATATTGTTATTTGATTTTGGTGGAGTCCCATCCAGGAATATAGATGAAGTTTTCACTTATAACCAAGTGGATTTAATTTACATTCGAGGTCGACTTACTATGATATATATATATATATATATAATTATATATACATATTTGTATATATATATTTTTATGTGTATCTACATTCATTAGATTATGTAACAAAGCAAGGGAAGTAGGCGTATTTAAAGACAATAGCGGTATTGCGTAACTTACCTTTTCTCCTATAGCGGGCAATTCCCCGGGCAGTATCCACGTGATACACCTGCGTAATCAATGTGGGCGTGTTTAGTTATTTATAGCACATGCACTCGATAATAATGTATCAATGGTATTGTATATATATATATATATATATATATTAATGGTAAATATAATTTAGTAGACATTCTATAGATGCTCATATATGATAATACTCATATATGAGTTAGATTAGGTATGCCTATGCATATAACACTATGCCAATACCTGGTACACGACACGGTGACAATTCTTAGTATCTAACGTAGTGACAGTACACGGCGCATGCGTAACACTAGTTCTTAGCGCTTACGCCAGGGGAACTATAGTTTATCGATATCGCTAAAACACTAATTGAGGAAAATCTACAAGTTCTATATATAGAATATATTGATATCGACGTCTCCTGTGCGTTATATCATTAGTGTTAAACTGGTACAGATAACACGAGCTGTTATCGCAGTCATTCGATAGGCTACATACATATATATAGGTACAATTCAGCATAATATAGCTTAACGATTTACATATATATAAATATATATATATATATATATATATATTAGTTATAAATTACCTCGATAGTCAAAAAAACCGTTTACTGGGTACTTAAATATACTTAATTAAACAATGATTTGATCTCATTCAACTCTACGCGTGATTCTTTGTTATCCACGTAATTATCCGAACAATTATTTAACGTTAAGATATCAATTTACCATTACACCCGAATATGTTCACCCATAGGTGATTGTTCAGGTATGTTTGTATAGAATTTATTAGTAATATGTTATGAATAATATTTATATATATATATATACATAATTTCGATTAATTGATCACATATGTCGGTGTTAGGAGTACGTAAGTGAGTGTTACGATGTGAAAGTGAGATAGGACAACGAGTGCGGTAATTAGAGCCGAAGCACACCTCGCCATCAGATACACTTCATCGACCGGAAGTTCACTAATGTTATCATAACACGTGATAGGGGGCCCACGTGATGGGGAACTAACCGCTAAAATGAGAAGTAATATCGATACAATCCGTAATGCTAACATATCGGTACAGTGTGGTGTCGGTATACGTCGTTCTATTTATAGGTATTGGTTATGTAATCTCGCGATACTAGATTACGTAATATCTGGGTCGGGGAAGTTGGATTCGTTTATGTCTCGTGTCGTAGATAACGATATCTATTGTCTGATGACGAGGGGTGATTTAGGTTTGTGTGGTAGTATTGTGTTGGGTGAATTACATATTTATCTAAGTTAGTGACGACATATATTTATATAGTTGGTTTTATACTCGCTCGACACCCGCCTCTATTCCCGACACGCGCGCGCGCTATGTTAGTTCAATAGATATACGCCCATATCGGAGTAGGCATCACGTGATTCTACTTAACTCCAATGCGATTGGTCTATATAATGAATGAGTGAATGGACGCATGAATGGACCGATGGATGAATTAAACATGTCCGATAGAATAATGAATAACCGGATCAAAGTACTAAACGAATGACTGAAATAGTGCTTAGTTTCAAATTTAACAATAAACAATTAATAAATATATATATATATATATATATATATATATATATATATGTGTGTGTGTGTGTGTGCATGTGTGTGTATTGAGATTTAAAGTTATGCATGCTTGTTATTATAAGTATTATAAGTAATAATAGAATTTTATTATATATAATTACAATTATAATTATATATAATAAGTTAATACAATTAAATTGTATTGTTACTTATAATACTTATAATACTTATAATAACAATCATGCATAACTTGAATTCTCAATACACACATATACACATATATATATATATATATATTATTATATTATTATTATAATTATATATACTTATATTAACTTTATAATTTAAATATTAATTAAATAACATCACATTTAGTAATATATATTTATATTATAAATTAAAATAATTTAGTAATAATTAGGGTATACATTTTAATAAATTTGAATATTAAAATTTATAAAATTGAAATAAAAAACTACAACTATATATATAATTTAAATAAAAATCATAATATATATTAATGATTTATAATATAATCAATTGATTATATATATATATATATATATATATATATATATATATATATATATATATATATATATATATATTATTAATATAATTGTTATTGCATACGTAAACAGGAAGTATTTATTATCATATAACCGTTTAATTTGTATGTATTAGTATTTTAAAGTTATCTGATGTAATTATATATATATCTTGTTTACAATTATATTTATATATATACTTACTTGTTTCGATAATAATGTAGGTAAGTTTCTATGATTTAATTGACTTATTCCTATAGGAATAATCTATAGATCTGATAATAATATTATTGATAATTAATAATTATAATAATAATATTACCAGATTATATAATAAAATATATATGTGCATTATTATTTTATTTATTAATTTACGTACGGTTTATTCTATTTATTTTATTAATGGTATTTATTGTTTTTCCTAATCTATTATTTGTATTCTATATATATATATATATATATATACACTTTTGAGAAATAATTTATGATCTATTTAAGTGTTTAAATAAACTTTCAATCAATCAATGTGTGTTCTAATAATTAATTGTTCATGAATTATTTTATAGTTATAAATATATATTATATATAATAGAGTATACTCTTATAATAATTAAATAATAATGTTTGTACTTTAATACAGTATACTCTAATACTATAATATACTCTAAACGTATACGTTTATTACAAAGTAATTATTTATAATTAACATATATTAGATTTTAGATCGGGTTTTTTAAAGATCGAAATTCCATAGAATGTATACAACGATATATATATCGTATACTTATAAAATTAGTTTCTTTGAAAAACTCAACCTCGTCATCTATATATATATATATATATGTTCCTATATGATGTATGTAATATATATATATATATATATATAGTAAGTAAGTAAGTAAGTAAGTAATTTATTTATGTATACACTTGTACATTTTTCAATCTCACAAGTGTAAACGAAAAGAAAATAACAGAAACGATAAATATATATATATATATATATATATATATTAATATATATATTGTAAATATAATTATAATTTAATTAAATAATTTTTTAGATTAATCTTGAATGTTGAATTATTTCTCAGGTTTCGTATGTTTCGTGGAAGGTCATTCCACAGCGTAGGGGCACTCCAGCTTATTGATATTTTCATTAATATTTTAAATTTTATCGAACCTTGTACATTTCATCATATTGCTTACGCGGATTCATCTTTACTTCCCTAATAAATATATTTTTGAGGTAGTTTGGGGTACCGAATAATAATGTGTTATGCATTATGCAGAGTAACTTAAATGTAGTCATTTTATCATGGTTAAACCATTTTGGACCATTTAAAATATTCTTAACAATAATATGGTCATTCCTTTTTAGATTATATATTAATCTAATTGAACATTTGATTACCCTGCAGACAGGTCTACTCTGTTATAAATATTCTTATATGAATGAATAGTAATGCTATTACAATAACGTAATCTAGATATAACTAGTGATTGCACTAACGTCATTGTAGAAGTTACAGTTAGGTATTTCCTTATTTTACGAATATTATATAAGTTGTAATTTGCAGATTTACAAATAGATGAGATGAATCGTGAGAATGAAAGTTTAGAATCTAATGTAACTCCAAGTGATGTAACATACTCAATAGGTTCTATAATAATAGAGTCAAATAGTACAGTAGGGAAAATACATGATTTAGTATATGTATATATATATATATAAATATATATATGTGTATATATATATTATCAGATTTAGGCATACGTATGTTATAACTAGATAATTGTATAATAATTGCTGCTCGTCGAGACTGCTACCATTTACCATTATAAATATATAACAAGATTATTTATTTATATATCATTTACTTTTTTTTATTATATAAAAAATACCACAGTCAAACTATAGCTATGGCTATAGTATATATATATATATATATATATATATATATATATATATATATATAGTATATATAATAAGTATTTTGTAGGGTTACATACATTTACATTTGATATTTTTCGGGTTTCGGACTGAAAACTGTGCTTACAAAGAAATCAGTCGTCCATATACGTGTGAAATTAATTGTGTACATTGAATAAATGCGTTTATAAGAAGTTTCTTAAAGTTTGGAGTTGAAGCTGTCGTAACGGCGGATGTATAGGGTAGGATCTACCTACATCCGATAGGGAGAGTGTTACAGAAGTATGGGACGGATATTGCCCAGGTGCGAGTGTTAGTTGAATGTAAGTTATGTTAAGGAGGACGTTGAAGTAGAAACGTATTTATGGAGCGTGTAGTGGTATTATAATACTATAGTTGGTTATTTAAATTTGAGTAGGGATTCTATAGCCATGTGTAGTCTGTTATATATTAGTAATATATAAGTAATACAAATTATAATAGTTATATTTAATTTAATATACTATACAAATATATATATATATTATTATATTTTTGTTTATAATTTATATATTATAAATGGTTTTATATATTTATACAATAATAGATATATTCAAATTCTATCAAATATTATCCTGTAATAAAACACATACATCAACTCTACAACACACATATATATAGTATAAACAACCTGTTTCAATGGTTCCAAATTCTATTCAATATACTTATAGTATGCAAACTGACATGTGTGTATGCAAACTGACATGTGTGTACACATACACACGTATCACATACTATACACAAATATTTTTCTAAGGAATTCAAAGATAGTTTTGCTTCGCAAAATCTTTGCTCTATCTTTGCTATATCTATAGACGTATCACATATGAGTTGTATACAACTATAGTTATAATACACATGAATGAGATATATAGGGTATAGGGTATAGGGTATATATATACTACATCAACTCTGTCGAGAAAATATATAATTACATTTGTCAAGGAGCAGAGGTGAACTAAATACTATATTGAGGTGGCGACATACACAACGGTATAGATATAGATTGTTATATATGATGATATAGGTTGTAGTAAATACCATTAAATAATCTATATATATATATATATATATATATATATTATATTTGTAATATG
>OZ025240.1:25102035-25109535 GCA_964019155.1 Osedax fenrisi | reverse complement strand
ACTACTACTACTACTACTACTACTACTACTACTACTACTACTACTACTACTACTACTACTACTACTACTACTACTACTACTACTACTACTACTACTACTACTACTACTACTACTACTACTACTACTACTACTACTACTACTACTACTACTACTACTACTACTACTACTACTACTACTACTACTACTACTACTACTACTACTACTACTACTACTACTACTACTACTACTACTACTACTACTACTACTACTACTACTACTACTACTACTACTACTACTACTACTACTACTACTACTACTACTACTACTACTACTACTACTACTACTACTACTACTACTACTACTACTACTACTACTACTACTACTACTACTACTAGTACTACTACTACTACTACTACTACTACTACTACTACTACTACTACTACTACTACTACTACTACTACTAAATCAAATCAAATCAAATCAAAACTTTTATTTAAACACTCATTTCATAACACATTAGTGTTCTGATAAGTGTATGAAAGACAACAACTAGAAATAAATAAACAATTTAATGTCTATCGATTAAATACTGTTTAACACGTATTTTGAACGCAACAGGGTTTATAACAAGACGACAATTTAGTGGTAAAGCATTCCATTTAGTTGGAGCAATATAAGAATATGCCCGTTTCGCGGTACGTTTCAGCTTTGGTATAGTGACTTTAAGTTGTCGAGTATCAATATTAGATCGTAATGATCTATTATGAACTACGAATTTTAGATGTGATCTAATATACGTAGGCTGATTATGGGTCAACGTTCGATGAGTGATATTCAGTATTCTTTGTTCAGCACGGTCTGATGCATTCAAGATTCTGCTTTCTTACATTTTCAGAGTAATACTTGAGTTGTCGTGTCTTGGTTGTCGATAGATATTCCTAACTGCCGATCTAATAATTCTATCGATAGGAAGTAAAGTAGATTTCGGTAGACCAATTAGGAGCGAATTACAGTAATCTAAAGAGGAGAACACCAATGAATTAGTTAGAATTGTTGTAGCTCTTTTATTTAAGTAATGACCTATCTTGCGTATTTTGTACAGTTCGTAGTTAGCTTTTTTACACATGCTACTTACATGTCGATTCATATTTACGTTGTCATCGATTATGACCCATAAGTATCTGATTGACGTGCTTGGGGTTATTTCATTATTATTGATGAATATCTGTGGAAAGTTGGAATAGTTACTGGGAATATTCAACAATTCAGATTTATCAGTATTTAGCGATAGTTTATTATCGGTAAGCCAGGCGTAAATAGCATTAGCACAATTCGATAATTCATTATCAAATTCAGAATTATATTTTGATAATTCAGTATATAATAGAATGTCATCTGCATATAAATGGTACTTAACATGCTTAAACTGTCTGATAACATTAGAAAGTGGTATAATATATATGATAAATAGTAGTGGCCCAAGTACAGATCCTTGAGGAACACCTGTATCAAATGAGTTATAATTAGAATATTCCTTTCCTATTTTTACAGTAAACGTACGGTTAGATACAAAGGACATCATCCAATCTAGAGCTGTATTTATTATTCCTATTTCAATCAATCTATGTTTTAGAATATCGTGGTCTAGAGTGTCAAAAGCTGCTGAAAGGTCGAGAAGAAGTAGTTGTGTATGATTATTATTATCAAGGGATGTAATAATACTATCTAATACATCAATTACGGTTGTCTCGGTGCTATGATTTGTTCTGTATGCACTTTGGTAGTTATCTATTAAATTGTTAGAATATAAAATATCTTTCAATTGCATAGTAACTACTCGTTCTAGTAATTAGGATATAGTAGGAAGTTGTGATATTGGGCGATAGTTTTTCAAGTCATTTATGTCATGTTTATGTTTTTTAAGTATGGGTGTAATTATTGCATGTTTATATTCAGGGGGAACTATTCCAGTAGTTAGTGAGTTTTTTAAAATTGTAGTTAAGGGAATGGATATTGACGATGCTATTATTTTCATTAAAGGAAGTGATAATGGATCTTGTGGGGATGTAGAGTTAGAATTTGCTAATAATGTTTGAATTAGATTATTGGAAGGGGGTTGGAATTCTGTGAGGTATTGATTAAATAAAGTCGAGTGGTTTATTGATATATTGTGTATATTATGTTGATTATTGTTAAATGTACTACATAGAATATTTATTTTATCTACAAAATATTTGGAAAAATTATTGCATAGTATATTATCTGGAATATCTGGAAGGACTCTTTCTTTTGATTTTCCTAGTAAAGAATTAGTTATCCCATAGAGATGTTTTTGATTAGAGGTTGATTGATTTATTTCAGTATAGTAGTATTTATTCTTAGCTATTTCTATAGATTTTTTAAAATAACTCTTAGCCTTGAGTAGGGATTCTAAGGAAGATTCTGATGGATATTTTGAAAAATATTTTTTCAGTTTTCCTCATTTCCTGTTTGGCTAATAAATTATCAGAGTTAAACCATTTTATGCATTTAACTCTAATGGGAGCATATTTATTTAGTATATATGATAGATGATCATTTAGTTCTATCGCCGATATGTTATCATGATTAATTTCTATAATACTATTGGAGAGAAGTTCGTGGTCGATATTAGTAAGTTTTCTATAATTAATTAATTGTGTGTTAATTTTTGGTTTTGGAATATTGATATTAAATATTATAGCAAAATGGTCTGTAATGAGATATTTAATATTAAGTACTTTTAGTATTTGTGTGGAATATATAGAAGTAAAAATTAAATCTAATGTATTGCCTCCTATGTGTGTGGGCTTGTTTATGTGTTGATGTAGTGAGTGTGAGTCTGTGAGTGAGATTAGATTACTTGAAGGTGTATCATTTAAATTAACATGAACATTAAAATCGCCTAGTAATATAGTATTATCTAATTGTGTAGTAGCTAATAATTCATTGAGATCATTGAGAAAAGATATGTAATTATTTGATGGTGGTCGATATATAATAATAAAGCGTATAATTTTATTGGAGTGAATATTGAATATAGCTATGATACATTCAGATCCAGGTAGTATATGTTTTGTAAAGCTGGTTAGTTTAAGAGATTTTTTATATAGAATACCTACACCGCCTCCTCTCCTTAATTCTTGACGTGGTATATGTTTGAAGTTATATATAGTATTGGTAATCTGTGGAATGATATATTCAGAATATTCATTAAGCCAAGTTTCCGTTAGGGCAATTATATCATGATTAAATGCATGGTTAAAATCATTTAATAAATCAATGTTAGAGTGTATTGATCGTATATTAATTAAAGAACACGTAATATATTTATCGTAGTATAGTCATTTCGCGGTATCCGTAGAAGTAGTTTGTTCAGGTGAAATTGTACTTTTAAAAGCATTAGTAATATAATCATCATAGCTTTTCGTCCATGTATCGAGATTTGTAGTAGGTATAATGAGTGGTTCGTTGGACCAATTAATTTTACTAGTATTTTCTATACGAGTTCGTAGTTCATATGTATTAGAAATTCTATTTAAAACACATTTATAATTGGTAACATAATTGGATTTTATTGCATGATAAAGTATTTTACCGTGTCGTACTCTTTTTATATCGAGTGATTTCCTCATGAATAAATTACTAAATTTTGTATCTTTTAGCCGGTATCGTAATGGTATGAACTTTGATAGTGTATATGGAGAGTTAAATATAATTTCTATGTTGTTAAAATTATATTTTACTTTAGTGATTATGGAAGTATCTAGTTCTAATATAGCGAATAACTCATCTATAATATTATTACTTGGACTTTGTTTATTGATATTTTCTATTACTATTGATAATTGTGGGTCAGTGTTAGGAATTTTACGTAGTTGTTTATTTATTGTATTATTTGTTTTAATTATGCTATCTGTTGATTTTATTAATATGTCAGCGTAATATGGTGTTTGTGAATTGATTATAAGTTTTTTTATTTCGTTTATATTGTCGTTGAGTAATTTCAAAGAAGTTACGTCATTACTACTATCAGTTTGATTATTAATAATTATGGGAGTATTTATACATGAAGTACATTTAAATATGAAATGTACACTACTTAGTATATCCATTACAGCTAAGGATGGATTATTACTGTTTATCCATTTTTTTGGAATACACCCTGCTTGGTATAGACAGGTATAATGAATAAATAAATTACATTGACTACATTCAATTTTATTAAAATTATCTGAAATATTACATTGGTAGCATGCCATGATGATATATAATATTATTGTGAGTATAATAATAGTTAATAGGACTTATATGTAATTATTAAATATAACATTATGATATCAGACAGTATAGCATGTAAATCGCAAATATTATTCAATGACAAACCGTTATAGAGATGGCCTAGATTCGAAATCGTTATTAAAACAATAGGATTTTATAACAATTGATTATTAGAAAAACACGTCTGTTCGCTCCGAATGACAGAGACAGAATGATACTGCTACTACCACTACTACTACTACTACTACTACTACTACTACTACTACTACTACTACTACTACTACTACTACTACTACTACTACTACTACTACTACTACTACTACTACTACTACTACTACTACTACTACTACTACTACTATTACTACTACTACTACTACTACTACTACTACTACTACTACTACTACTACTACTACTACTACTACTACTACTACTACTACTACTACTACTACTACTACTACTACTACTACTACTACTACTACTACTACTACTACTACTACTACTACTACTACTACTACTACTACTACTACTACTACTACTACTACTACTACTACTACTACTACTACTACTACTACTACTACTACTACTACTACTACTACTACTACTACTACTACTACTACTACTACTACTACTACTACTACTACTACTACTACTACTACTACTACTACTACTACTACTACTACTACTACTACTACTACTACTACTACTACTACTACTACTACTACTACTACTACTACTACTACTACTACTACTACTACTACTACTACTACTACTACTACTACTACTACTACTACTACTACTACTACTACTACTACTACTACTACTACTACTACTACTACTACTACTACTACTACTACTACTACTACTACTACTACTACTACTACTACTACTACTACTACTACTACTACTACTACTACTACTACTACTACTACTACTACTACTACTACTACTACTACTACTACTACTACTACTACTACTACTACTACTACTACTACTACTACTACTACTACTACTACTACTACTACTACTACTACTACTACTACTACTACTACTACTACTACTACTACTACTACTACTACTACTACTACTACTACTACTACTACTACTACTACTACTACTACTACTACTACTACTACTACTACTACTACTACTACTACTACTACTACTACTACTACTACTACTACTACTACTACTACTACTACTACTACTACTACTACTACTACTACTACTACTACTACTACTACTACTACTAAATCAAATCAAATCAAATCAAAACTTTTATTTAAACACTCATTTCATAACACATTAGTGTTCTGATAAGTGTATGAAAGACAACAACTAGAAATAAATAAACAATTTAATGTCTATCGATTAAATACTGTTTAACACGTATTTTGAACGCAACAGGGTTTATAACAAGACGACAATTTAGTGGTAAAGCATTCCATTTAGTTGGAGCAATATAAGAATATGCCCGTTTCGCGGTACGTTTCAGCTTTGGTATAGTGACTTTAAGTTGTCGAGTATCAATATTAGATCGTAATGATCTATTATGAACTACGAATTTTAGATGTGATCTAATATACGTAGGCTGATTATGGGTCAACGTTCGATGAGTGATATTCAGTATTCTTTGTTCAGCACGGTCTGATGCATTCAAGATTCTGCTTTCTTACATTTTCAGAGTAATACTTGAGTTGTCGTGTCTTGGTTGTCGATAGATATTCCTAACTGCCGATCTAATAATTCTATCGATAGGAAGTAAAGTAGATTTCGGTAGACCAATTAGGAGCGAATTACAGTAATCTAAAGAGGAGAACACCAATGAATTAGTTAGAATTGTTGTAGCTCTTTTATTTAAGTAATGACCTATCTTGCGTATTTTGTACAGTTCGTAGTTAGCTTTTTTACACATGCTACTTACATGTCGATTCATATTTACGTTGTCATCGATTATGACCCATAAGTATCTGATTGACGTGCTTGGGGTTATTTCATTATTATTGATGAATATCTGTGGAAAGTTGGAATAGTTACTGGGAATATTCAACAATTCAGATTTATCAGTATTTAGCGATAGTTTATTATCGGTAAGCCAGGCGTAAATAGCATTAGCACAATTCGATAATTCATTATCAAATTCAGAATTATATTTTGATAATTCAGTATATAATAGAATGTCATCTGCATATAAATGGTACTTAACATGCTTAAACTGTCTGATAACATTAGAAAGTGGTATAATATATATGATAAATAGTAGTGGCCCAAGTACAGATCCTTGAGGAACACCTGTATCAAATGAGTTATAATTAGAATATTCCTTTCCTATTTTTACAGTAAATGTACGGTTAGATACAAAGGACATCATCCAATCTAGAGCTGTATTTATTATTCCTATTTCAATCAATCTATGTTTTAGAATATCGTGGTCTAGAGTGTCAAAAGCTGCTGAAAGGTCGAGAAGAAGTAGTTGTGTATGATTATTATTATCAAGGGATGTAATAATACTATCTAATACATCAATTACGGTTGTCTCGGTGCTATGATTTGTTCTGTATGCACTTTGGTAGTTATCTATTAAATTGTTAGAATATAAAATATCTTTCAATTGCATAGTAACTACTCGTTCTAGTAATTAGGATATAGTAGGAAGTTGTGATATTGGGCGATAGTTTTTCAAGTCATTTATGTCATGTTTATGTTTTTTAAGTATGGGTGTAATTATTGCATGTTTATATTCAGGGGGAACTATTCCAGTAGTTAGTGAGTTTTTTAAAATTGTAGTTAAGGGAATGGATATTGACGATGCTATTATTTTCATTAAAGGAAGTGATAATGGATCTTGTGGGGATGTAGAGTTAGAATTTGCTAATAATGTTTGAATTAGATTATTGGAAGGGGGTTGGAATTCTGTGAGGTATTGATTAAATAAAGTCGAGTGGTTTATTGATATATTGTGTATATTATGTTGATTATTGTTAAATGTACTACATAGAATATTTATTTTATCTACAAAATATTTGGAAAAATTATTGCATAGTATATTATCTGGAATATCTGGAAGGACTCTTTCTTTTGATTTTCCTAGTAAAGAATTAGTTATCCCATAGAGATGTTTTTGATTAGAGGTTGATTGATTTATTTCAGTATAGTAGTATTTATTCTTAGCTATTTCTATAGATTTTTTAAAATAACTCTTAGCCTTGAGTAGGGATTCTAAGG
>OZ025240.1:25064535-25097035 GCA_964019155.1 Osedax fenrisi | reverse complement strand
GTTAATTATATCATATGAGTTAGTAGAAAAGATATTTTAAATTTAGAATATTTGTATATATACTATAGTATATTATGTTTTATATTACAAGTATTACTTAGATAATGATGATGATGATGATGATGATACTGCTATGATGATGATGATGGTAATGATGATGATGATGAAGGTGGTGATAATGGTGATGATGATGATTATGGATGATGGCACTTATGTATTAGACACAAATTATAATAGCGTATGTCGAATGTATTTGAAACATAGACCATTAAGATATAATTGTTCGAATAAGCGAATTGGATAATAGTGAATAGTAAAAATACACAAACTATGATAAGATAATATGTAATATAAACAAATATGACAAATACAATTATCAAATACACAATATTTATAAAATAGAAAATAATGTGAAATATATACTCATAATACAGTAAATAACAATAATACATTTTATTTGTTAAATATAAACATTATACTATATAATATATGTATAATATATAATATGGATTTTGTTATATGTATTTTTTAAATCATTAATGATTTATTTTCTTCCGTATTGTTTACGATTACTTTTTGTTACCGTCAATGGACTTAAATGTGAACTATTAACCCTATGAGAGTCCATTTAATACTTTTTATCTATAATAAAGTAAGATAAAGTATTGTTGTAAAGTGTATAAGAGTTATATGTTTAGTTTAATTCGCATATCTATTGGTAGTTTATAGAATACATTAATACATTTAGTGAGCGTTTTTCGTATTTATAAATACGAGAAATGCTCAATAAAAGTATAGTTCTATCAAAAAGTACTTTTTAGTTTACTTTTAGTTTTTTAATTTAGAAATATTTGATTTTACTTTTTGATTTAATACTACGATTGATGAATTTGTTATTAATGAGAAGTATTGATTATTATAAATTAAATCATATACAAATAAGTAGATAGTTTTTTATTGTAGTTATTTTCTTATAATAAATAGTTAGATGCGATAAATATAAGCTGTTTTAGTTATGTTATTAATTGGATAAACCTTCGTAGGATATATTTATAAAATATAGAGAATAATTTGATTATATATATAAAGATCCCACCTACCGTGATAAAGTTATAAATTAATACTTATATATTATAATGATAATATTTAAAGCTATATAGGCTATATAAACCTACTTAATTTAGTATATCGTACATTAAGTATTATATAATGAAAAATGAACTATATGTAAATATGTTATGGTTTACTGGAAAATTAGTTTTTATTATAATTATATCTTACCTTATATCTTACCTTACCCTATATGGAATATCGTTACTACGTTACTCGGATTTTAATATTAGTTCATGACACACGTCCTCCATCCATATATATCACTCATCACCATCATTATAATGAAACTATAGTTCTTATTTGGTATCATCTTTTAATTGGTCTGCGAATATCGTCCAAGGTCACCATAATGAGAATCATCCGTGTATGGGTACATAGTCTTCCGATGGAGTGCATCGCTCAATAATTCTATTTAATTCTCAGGAGAGGCTGTAGAATGTATAACATTATTTGCATATTAAATTAAATTAATTTATGATAATTAAAAGCACTGAACAAACAATTACCTGATATACAACTATATTATGACTGTGACATTCTAACTTCCAATTCTAACTAAAATACTTGAGAAGGTATTTATAAACAATTAATCATCTACCTCACTGCCAACAATATACTTGATCCTCAACAAAGCGTATTCAGAAAACTACACAGTACTGAAACGACTATACTCTCACTACTCGACGAGCTACTGAAATCCCTTGACAATGACTTCCCAACACAACTACTGCTTGTATACCTCTATTCAGCATTCGATACCATTAACCTAGATTTACTTATCTACAGACTAAAACTAATTGGACGTGATGATACTGTATACTCTGATTTTCCAATTACATCACTAACAGAATCTACAGTACTCAAATTAATAAATCAATATCTTATTAGACAATACTTATGAATTTTTCATCTCCAAATTCCCTTCAACCACAATATTCACACAAATGTACCTAGGTCTTACCCTAATCCCCCCTTCTACTTTGGCATCCATATCAATAACAAATTAACTTTTGATAAACACATATCAACATTAAAAGCTTCCACATATCACCATTTATTCAATATACGAAATAACAAAATAGTCCTTACATAACAACATCAACAACACTAACTATTACCTAGATTTTAATTCTATCTCGACTACACTACTGCATACCTATACCAGGGGTCGCGCTAATGTGCAGTCAATGCAAAAATGGGAAGTCAATAATTTATTTGTGCAGTCAATTTTACAATTTTGTTCAGTCCATTTTTTAATTTTAAGCAACAACATTTTTATTATTCTAATTAATTTTTAATTCTAATTAAATTTTATAAATTATTCCGTTGATTCCAAATTTCTAGTTGAAAGCTAATGAAACATAATGTAAGATGCATACCATCTTGGGAGTTTCCAGATATTGTTACATTACTAAGCACAAGAAGATCACCAATAACAACAGATTGACGTGTAATATATTGAAAAGAGACCATTATGAAGCATCTAAGTTCTGAATATCATAAAATATGTATTATTGATTATCAACAAAATATTGAGGTGATAAAACTATGAGATAAAACACCACTAGCAAACTATATCAAAGGCAAATAGGTGATTTAGCTGATAGGATAGGATCGTTATTGATCATGCCTATTACGAATCAAAATTTATAATGCCATTAAGTTGGTTTTACCTGAATATTCTCTCTACTAGAGCAGTTGTGAATATTATGGCATCCATATTTAAATATAATTCTGATAATAATATTATTACGAATACCGATTTACAATATATGATGCCCCATGCGCATAAATAATTATTATCCGTTATTATAGATACATATATTACAACAACACAATATTCTACTGTAATATCTCTTCAGTCAGACGTTAGTGTATACAGGACACATGTTGATAATTAATTCCAAACATTAATTATGTCCATTAAATCGCCATCCCCTCTAGCCTATTCCTCTTACATTACTACGTTCTTCTATTTCATACTTGATTATTCCTATTACTAATATATTTCGCTCATTGCTTATCTCCTCAGTTGTTCCTCCAAGTATGAAACAAGCATATATTACTCCAATTATTAAGAAGTCTACTCTTGATTCCTCCATTCTATCTAATTATCGTCCAGTTTCTCAAGTATCATCCCTTTCTAAAACTCTTGAGCGCATTGTAAGTAAACAATTAGTTCATTATATAACTTCTAATTCGATAGCTGATCCTTTACAAAGTGCTTATCTTCCTAATCGTGGAACGGAAACAGCGCTTAATTTTATTTTTAATGATATAATACTGTCGCTTGACAACAAAATGCCATCTACTTAGTATTACATAGATCTATATAGTTCATTTGACACTCTGGATCATAACATTTTATCATGTCGGCTTAAAGAGATAGGTATTCATGGACAGGTGCATAATTGGTTAATGTCTTTTGTAACATCTCGTTTTTCATCAATTAAGATTAATTACAATTTTTCAAAATCATTTATACACACTCATGGTGTTCCTAAAGGATCTGTTCTGGGCCCAATACTTTTCTTGATTTATATATTACCTGTTTCTTCTATTTTTTTAAAATATCCTTACATTCATTCTCATCTATATGCTGATGATGTACAGCTTTATACTTCCTTTCCTCAATCTACTGATCACGCTATAATCCAATCAAACATTAAAACTGTATTACTGATATACAAAATTGGTTCATTAGTAATTCATTATCATTAAATGTTTCAAAAACTGATACTATTTTATTCTCTAAAATACCTTCAATTGTTAAAATAACTGATTTCTTGCCACGCTGCCTTTATCTAACAACATTACTACACTCGGTATAACAATTGACTCTATTATGAAATATGACAGTCACATTCTTAATGTTATTCGTACTAATTTTTATTTATATAATATACATAAGGCTCGTGCTAAGCTCTCCTTTGATATCACTAAATCACTTATAAATTCATTGGTTTTTATAGATTCGACTACTGCAATTCACTTTTTGTTTTTGTCCCTGATAATATTATGATAAAATTCGAAAAAATTCAAAGGAGTGCTGTTCGAGTTTTATATAAAATTAAGAATGATAGAAATACTAATACGGGTAGTAACTATATATCTATATCAAATATTATGTTAACCCTTGGTTGGCTCAGTTGTAAACTCAAATTGTTATGTTTAGCTCATAAAGCAATCTACACGGGTTCACCTAATTATCTGGCTGAATTATTATCAATTGTTACCAGTAACTGACCAAGACGGGATTGCCATGCAATGAAACTTGTTATGCCTCATACAAATTCATGTTTAGGTAACTCTGCTTTTTCTGTTGCGGTACCAGCTCTATGGAATTTACTTCCGAATATTATTCGTACGACAACTTCTTGATCTCAATTCAAAAGTAGACTATTTAGACATTATTTAGTGAAATGAATATGTATTTTGCGATTATTTTTATCTTCGTTTATATGTTATATTATTATATTATTATTATTATTATTTTTTCTATATTTTCTATTTATTTTATTTTTGTAAACTCTTAACTAATTGTTATGACGTCGAAAAATGATTTTCATTTATGAAGTCTTTAAACAAATAAATAAATAAATAATATATGCACACTTGCGAAATTAATAGATAAAGTTGGAAATGAATCGTTTATATTTGTATGTCTAGGAGAACCTTTGGAACGTGGAGCTCGTGGGATATTTAACACAATAATTAATTCAATGGAAAATCTTCTTGAAAGTAACGTAATAAATTTAATAATTAATGAGGTGTCATCGTTAGTGACAGGTGGCACATCTGTAAATACAGGACATAATTATGGTTTATAGAAGATATTTCAAGATTATAGATTGGAGAAGTTCAGCGAGCCTGTAGCTCCTCTACTTACAATATGATGTTGTGCACACAATTAAAGTATGGCATGGAAGGCAGCAAGCAATGAAATACCAGAAATTTAAAAAATGCTGCTGACATTAAGTGGTATTTCATCATATTTCGCTAAATCTGGAGTCATTTGCAGAGAGTTAAAAATATTGCAGAGTACAATAACCTTATTGTTTGCTTATTTCCAAAAATAATTGAAATACGATGAAGTGAATTCTCTCATCAACTAGTTTAAATCATATTAAAATCATGGAACTCATTAATAATGTATTTTAATTCAACGACATGCAATGAATCCCGTGGATTTTAAGCGTACCTTTGCAATGAACATAATCTTCATCTATTATGCTTTATAGCCGATGTACTAATTATATTATCTCGCTATAAAAAAATATGCAAACCGATTCGACTACGATATGTGATATTCATAAGCAACTTAATAATATTAAGGTTTGTCATATTTATATATTTAATATTGCAGAATACAATTCCTATATCCCATGCTATTCAGAGTAAAATAAATAATGTTTCATAATATTTTGTAACTTTAATAGATTATGCTGAATACATTATTAACAACTAATTTAATTGGCGTGTGGGTTACTAAGTTAATACAAACAATAGAAAAACCAATGATAGGATATATAACCTACTCATTACTTGAAAGGTATTGAGTTGAAGAGAAAAAATAAGCGTGAAGTAAGACATAATTTATATGTATCTTAAATGAGAGATACCTATATCTGCAATAAAAGTAGAACTTATAAAAAAATTAGTAAATAATCTTAAGAAACGATATATAATAGATGAAAATATATTTTCAAAACTTGAACATTTTATTAATTTAAAAGAAGAAGTAAACATAAAGCAAGTACATACTTTGATAATTGCTGATTTGAATTTAAGAGATTTATCCTTACAATATAACGATTTATTATTGCATTCAGAAATTAATATATTCAGAAAATACAATCTTCGTGAACTTGTTATAAATCTATCAAGGTATGTATGAAATAGATATAAAATATACCTAATATAAATTTATTATTTTCTAGCATTAAAGAAATGTCTACATTGTGCTGTACATTGAGTATAATTATGTGCGCTAAACCACACAGTGCCGATGTGGAAATAATCATATCTGCAAATAATGTGCTTAAGTCTGTACATAGAAATAGAATAGAATAGAATAGTAACTGAGAATAATCAATGTTTTATTCATTATAATATGCCGGATCTTGAAAATTGGAATCCAAGACCTGCGGTATTAGCTTGGTTAGTTATTTAATTAAAAAGTCATTAATAATATATTAGCCATTATTTAATGAAATTTCAGATTAACCTACAATGTTTAGTATACATAAACGAAATCATAGACAATACGATAGAGAGCATAAAAGGTAAAACACAATAGTATTTCAAGGGAATTTTTCTGGTGCAGGAAAACATAAAGGAGAAGAAGAAAATGAAATTCCTTTTAAAACAATAAAATTATATATAGCACAATAAATAATTAACATAAACGATTCTTTAAAATATATTTTTTAGTCATACGCTTTTGCTGTACCTAATTATCAGTAGTTCAGCTTACATGCATATATATTACCTACTTATGCATCTATAATAATTATATATAACTATTAAAACTATACAATATTAATTGATAAATAATTATTAATAATTATATGTTTATGTGCAGTCAATAGTATTCCTTAATGAGACACCTGGAAGGAGCTCAACATTCGGAAAAGAAATTACTTCATAAGGTATACATTTAAGAGATTTTTTTTAAAAGTTTAAATTGATCATTAGGATATAAAAGAACAAGACCAACCTCCGTAAAGATTAAATGTTATGTAAGATAGCTGCATAACCATTAGGTAATATTAATAATGGAACCGCTGAATTATTAACAGTTAGCCATGTTTCGGTATTATAAATAATGAGAATTAATCAAATTTAATATTATAAAACAATTAATAAAATAAATTTAAATTCTGAAAGATCTGACATTATCAGAGAATATGAAAGCTACTTACATCATATGTGTTGTGATTATATAGACCTACTTCTTAGCTTAGTTAATTATTTGAATCAACATGTGAATCATTACAAGAAATATTAAAACACATATCAAACTATGTAAATTAAGAATACGGTGCTGAAACTATACATCACTTTACGAGGTGTGGCAAAGTATAACTGGACGTTCGATATGTAAATCATGATATATTTATATATTAGTTTATCATTTATATTTTAGATCCATGATAGTTATTTTTGTTAAGTTGTAATCTAAATTTATATATAACTGATGTTTAAAGTAATATTACTTTAATATTGACTTAAGTCTATGATAATTATGTAACTATTTAGTATTTAATCACTAGCGCTATTAAAATATGTAAGATAATAACTACAAACGATGTTATTGATATTATACATTATTTATGGTAATACCAAAGGGCTTTAGTAATACTATATTCCGTGTATTTATTAATTTTATAAAATATTATATACATATACATATTTATCAATATATATTGATATTACAATAAATATATACATTATATTGTTATTTCTTATAAGATCTCTATTTCAAATATATTTGACACTAAAATACAAACTTTAATTTAATATTTAATATTCACTTGCATTTTATCTTAGTATTCTTTTTAGTTTAACTTGATTATATTTATATTAATATTTATTTTATTCCATTTGTATGAGAGTTAACAAAACACAAATTTAAATAAACGTTACCTGTTGTTCTATACCAGTTATTAAGGAATGATTAATCTACTATATTAGTATTATATATTTTATATATGACATAAACAACAAAACTTAATTTTAATTTATCTATAATATTCTATAATATATCATATAATAATTTGATTAATTTAACAAATTATTTTAAATTAATAAAAATGTTAACTTATTAAAAAATTTAATTTATTAAAATATTAAATTATGTATTACATGGATGTGTATGTATCAATCATATTGTATACAATATAAATATTGTAATATAAATTATAATATAATTAGTATTCAGTTTAAAAATACTACATATTTATTTATATCTAGATGTATACATCTATAGATACATTAGAAATTGGTTTGGTCGGAGAATTATGAATAATATATAGTTATGAAACATATAAAATAATTATAAACATAATAATCGAACAAAAAAAATCGATATACATATAACTTACATATACATTGTACACTGTAAACTGTACATTGTACACTGTACATTGTACACTGTATATTGTACACTGTATATTGTACACGTATATTGTACACTGTATGTTGTACACTGTATATATATATAAGTAATCACATGCGGGTGATTCATTATCAAAGCATACGTCATAATAGAGAGTTGGTATTGTTATTTCTTTGTTAATACATCGTTTTCTATTAGCCCAGTGCAATAACGTAGTGACGTCAATAACATTACTAAGTTTTTTAATTTAAATTAAATATATTATAATGTATTATTTTAATGTATTTTATTTAATTATATATTGAATATATATATATATATGTATATAATATATACTATATATGCATTAACAACTAAATTCATAAAGTTCATAAGTGTTATGGGTTGTGCTATGTTGTTATTTCATAGTCAATATTATAATAAAATATAAAAATAATATCAAACTATCAATGAATACTAATTTGATATATATATATATATATATATATATATATATGATAAATAGAATATCAAATATATGATGAATTACAGTAATATATACAGAGTTATTTATATCGTAAATTTAAATATAGACGACGAGTAGATGCCAAACGATAACGATAAAGCTACCGAGAACAGCGCCGCCTATCCACGATAAACAGATGAGTTTCTGCACGGCCGCCGGTAGGGTGTGTCGCTTCCGAAAGTCTAGCATCAGTGCGTCGGTTCTGACGGTGTGAACGCCCCTCAACAACACCGCCAGGGTTTCCACCCTCGGCTTCTGCGCCACGCAACGAGGGGCCAGACGGTGACGTTCGAAGGGAATCGACGCGGGTGGTCTGGCGATGGTCAACCGATGACCACCGGCGGACTTGGCACCCGGAAGTAAGACGTCGGTGAACTTCACCTGGCGTTTGCCGGCGGAACGAGCGATAGCGTCGCTAAATCGTTTATTGATAGAGGTTGAATTGATCTTAAGGTCTTTGGAATTGTTGTTGTTACCGTCTCCTTCCTTTTCCTTCTTTATCGCGTTGTCGCCGATACATTTCCTTAGACTGGCGAGGAGCTGAGCCTTAGTGCATCTGGGTCTAGACATCTCTCTCTCGGAGGAGACGGGGATTTGAATAGGATAGCGAGCAGGTGATCACTACGTGGTAAACATTGAACGCGACCAGATTCCGTGGATACTTGAAATCTATTTAAATTGTTGATGTTATTTATTTAATTATAATTATAATTATAATATATATATATATATATATATATATATATATTAAGTACAATATTAGAAATAATTGTTTCTAAACAACTTATCACCCATATAAATAAAAAGTAATCTTTTCGACCCGTTTCAAAGCGCTTTTCGTAAAGGTCATTCAACCGAAACAGCTCTCCTCCGTATTACTAACACAATATTGTCTACCTTAAATAGCAACACGTGTTGTCAGCTAATCCTACTTGATCTCTCATCTACTTTTGATACCCTGGACCATAACATATTAATATGCATCATACTATCATGGGTATATCTGTCCTAGCATTACAATGGTTTACTTCATATCTGACAAATCGAAATATCTCTATTATGATTGACAAATATTATTCTCCGGATAAATATTTAAAAAAAAATGTTTGTATACTTTCTATATCTATCCATATTTATATTTATATCCATCATATTGCTGACCCAATTAAGACATTTCCAAATAGACACTACTATATTTTTGCTGATGATATTCAAATGTTTACCTTTTCCCCATATATTCTCATAATACCATTAACTCTGAATTAATTGAGTGTACATACTGCATAAGATTATGGCTCCTTTCCAAGTATTCCTTCCAATAAATAATTACTGAGTAATGCATCTGGGATTACTGCACTATATATAGTGCACTATAGTGCTATAGCACATGGCCTTGAAACCATGTATTACCTTAATATGTCTAATTTATAATAATATGAAAAATACCTTGATCTCCTCATTACATATTTAATGACTCGTTCTAAAATAAATTGTATCTTATTTAGTTTATTTGCTCTAAAATAATTACTCTCCGAATTAAGCAAATTTGTTTCGAGTTGGTCAAACTATTGGTAACTTATTTGACTATTTTTTGTTATCAAACATTTTTTTTAAAACTTAATTTAGTATTTGTTGTATTTGTTACATGATATACGTATATGTACATTCTATGACAGCATTATTTACTGACTAGATGTAATTTGAATATTTGAACGAATTTGAATATGAACAAAACTTATTCTGAGATAATAAACTAATTATTTTTGTAAATATATATAAGTCATTTATTATAAATGATATGTATAAATTATATTTCATAATAATAAGAATTAATGAATTAATAAATATCTTTAAACAAATATTTTAGATAAAAGATATTTATCGATATATAAAGTACCTGTTTTAAAATTCTTTTTTTTAACACTTATATGTAATAATTGCGTTCAAAATTGTCAACCCTAATAAATAACATATTAAATAACATACATCATCATAACAAAAATGATAAATTCATAAATTATGAAGGTGGCATATGTCCTTAACATATCTATTTCTCGTACTTCCTTTCCAAACTTATTCTAAACAACATGATTATTTCTCATTCCCATACTTCCTTAAACTTATGATTAGTATTTGATGACGAATTATCATTTAAGAATCAGATATCATCAATTATTAAATCCTCCAACGTTCATCTCTTCAGAATTAAAAAAATACTGACCTCACTTTCCATATACCTTATGAAAACTCTAATAAATGCTCTGTACTTTCCCGACTTGACTACTATTCTTCCCTATTGAATCTACTTCCTGCTTATGCTACTACTCCACTAAATAGGATACTATATATAGTACGTATTTAGGAACTGAAAATCCGATTTAGTGTATCAGTAGCATTAGCAGGAAGTAGATTCAATAGGGAAGAATAGTAGTATCCTATAGTATCCTATACTTATTTTTAACACGACTGGATCACTCTACTACAACATCTCATCAATCATCTCGTATGTGGCTATCCTTCTCCCTCAGGTGTAAAGTATGTGTGCTATCTAGAATACATAAATTAATATATTCTTTCTCCCCTAGCTATATCTCTGATCTAATTAAATAACGTACAATATTACCTTCTCTTCGTTACCAAAATACTCCTCTCTTTATCTCCCACAACTCTAAAAAACTTTCCTAAATTCAAAAGCTTTTAAAAATTCCGGTCCCACCCTATGGAATTCCCTCTCTCCTTCAATTCGTTATATATGATAAAAGATTTATAAATAGTACTTCTTCTTTTCTCTTTAACTCTAATCATTAAATCATCCAACTTATTATTTTTGTATTCGTTATTTTTGTCTAATTTTATCTTCAACGTATTATTATTATTTAATTATGATGTTCTTCCCCCACGAGTGAAGGACCCTATTTGAGTGCATAATAACCCGTATATCATATTAATCATCATATTAATCATATATATATATGTATAATATGTTAGTTATGTTATACTATACAATAGAAGTAATCGATTCATGCGTACTTAGTAGGTTATACAGTATAGCTTATACTACATTACACAGTTACTGTGCAATGAGGTGAACATTTTCACATTTTTTCTTTGCATGTTTTCTTTTCAATATTCTCTAGTGTGTAATTAACACTATATATATATATATATATATATATATATATATATATATATATATATTGTGTATGTGTATACGAATAGAACTTACTTATGAGTGTACAAGTTATATTTATATATCTACATAACTTTATTCATACATATATATATATATATATATATATATATATATATATATATATATATATATATATATATATATATATATATATGTATATATATATGCGTCATAATCTCGGGTGTGTACAGAAATGCATAATTTGCATATAAACTAGTTGCAGACTACAATTGTAGTTCGCAAACAAACAAACACCACAACACAATTATAAACCAATCAGCGATGATGTAGTGCTCTATTAATAGCGAGAATAACAATAGTGCCACCGACGATAGAAGTGGTGGTAATGTAGATATAAGGGAGATGTTCGACCCGATACCCCAGGCGGCAGGGGATCATATCATTAACATATGTGTGTTCACACACGTACAACGTGTAAGTAACGCAATGGTGGTGTAAACAAGTAGCATATATATATATATATATATATATATATATATATATATATATGAATGAATGAATGAATGAATATTTATTTACGAATATTGAATTAATATACAGAAGGATATTCAGAAGCTAGGCGTAGCTTATAAGCTATATATATATATATATATATATATATATACGTATATACAAGCGTATATCCACATATCGACATATATTCAATAGTTTATTTATTAATTAGTATATTATACTGTATGTATTACATTATGATTTTAATTATATTATATAATTCTATATGCGTATGATTAAGCTCGAATACTAATTAAGGTTTATTTATTAAACAATTTATTATAAGTAAATAACTAACAATATGTATATACAATATACATTTTATATTTATTTATAATATTTTAGGTATATGTAATAGGTTATAAATATATGATAATATGTTTTCTTTGTATATAATTAAAATATTATTTATTTTTTATCACTTTTTATCAATGAAAATCTTTATTGTTTAATATATATATATATATATTAATGATGAACCAATCAGATAAATTATAATTACATTATATATAATTACTTTTATGACTAATTTAATATAATTTAATTAGTAATTTATTTATTAATTTGTATTATTTTATTAATTAATAATACAAGTTAAGAACCTAAATAATATTTGTATATTTAGATTCATTGGTGATATTAATATTATAACGCACGCGATTTTTATGAATATCAGAATAGTTCATACGCTGCGCACTGCTTGGTTATAGGGTGTCCGTATTAAGACATCTAGAGTGTCCGTATTAGGGATTTATATGTCAAATAATATGTGACCTCTATATATATATATGCTTATAACTCAATTAATATTTGATTACAAATATAGGAAGTATGTATATAATGTTTAGAATGGTTTATTTTGTTAATAATATATTGTTATGTTTTATATCGATACATTTGTATATTCTTGAAAAGGTTATAAGTTGAATTTTTTTTCATAAATTTAAAAACGTAATAAAAAAATCATTTTATTGGATATATCAGCATTATTTCGAATAATTAAAAAAAACTTTTTTTAGAATATTTATATAATTATGAATATTTTATTGATTAAACATTTTTGTGTATGATTTATGGTTTCTGAGATACCGAGAGTGTCCGTATTCGGTTACTTTCCCCCACGACATACAATATTAGTACCTCGTATATTGTACATTTTAAGTATATGTAAGTTATATATCATTATATAATTTATGTTGTAAAATGTAACCACTGTTGTCACATGTGTATACATATGTGTGTAACATATTGCATAATAACATATTACATAATAACATATTACATAATAACACATTACATAAGAGCTTGTAGGAGTTGCATATTCGTAATTCACTAAAATACGTTTCATCAGTATATTATTTATTAAGTAATGTTATACTATATATAGTATGTATATTATAGTATATGGGGGTTATATATATATTATCTTTCTTACTTACACATGTTATTTATTAAATACAATATAGGAATAGATGAATCTGTTATATCTATACATATATATATATATATATATATATATGTGTGAAAAAATAGTTTTGTTGAAATATCATGTATTCGTATATATATCATGTATGGAATTTAGATGTAGTTTTCAAAATAGAAATATGATTATAATGTCCGTTAGAATCTGATATCATGTTAAGGCATTACTATAGACCAATGGTTAATATATATATGGTTATTAACCATATATATATATATATATATAAGTTTTTATATTTTGTTCTATATATTTTGTACATTATTTATAATGATGATATATATTTTATTTACTATAAATATTCCTATAATGATTTAAAATTGTTTTATTTAATATATCCTATATCATTAAATTATCTATATGTTCAATACTATATTATAATGTGTATAATGTAGTGCATAATTTGTAGACAACATCATTATAATAACTTACGTCAATGTACATGTATGTATGTTATCTATAGATGTTATCTATAAATAGTAAATAAAACTTTAAGCGGTGTATTATTATATGTAAGGTGTATTATTATAAAAAAAAATTAAAAAAATTAGTCACCTCATATTGTTTATATATATATGTGTGTGTATGTGTGTGTTGGCATGTGTAATACATATGCTATGGTATGATTTACTATTGTGTTTATTGCAGATAATTATCCTAATATTTTAACATATTGTTACTACGTGGGTTATTATCACTGGAACGAGAACGTCAAAGAGATCGCTTTCAATTAAATAGATATGTATAGATATGTATAGATATATACTATTGTTTTTACAATAACATATGTATGATGTGTAATGTATACAATAATGTGTATATGTCATATGCTAAACATATTGGATATGGTGAATGTATCACAGTTGGGTATACAATTTCACGATTATCATGGATGTAAATTTTAAATTATAAACCTATATTCATAAAACTAATATACATAGCACCTAAATATACACATACATATACACATAGGCACGTAAACACATATACATCTCAATATAATATCATCCTGTTATATAATATCGAAACTGTATTACAGTTACGCAATAATTACTGAGATATAACTCATACACTACAAGGTATACATAAACTACAAGAAAAAGACTTAACAATATTATAAACCAAACCTACAACATTATTATTAATCTTACAAAATGAACAGATACCACATGTGTGCATACTAACGAACACACATTACAACTGTCTTACCTTTAAGGGTTCCTTCCCCACTTAAACATGGGCCCATTTACAAAATTCTAATTATTATAAATAGACAATACTAATACCTACTGCAATACGACCTATAGGTATACTGTATACAGTATACTGAAATATCTACTAAACTTACTATATACATCCACAAATCAAGTTAATTTGAAGATAGAAACAACTTAATGTAATCAAATAATAGCCTTTTAAAGCACAATAAATGTATTAAACATATGTAATGAGTATACCTTTGAAATAAACCCCCAAGACTATAACCTACACAAAATGTCAAACAAAATTAAAATTAACCCATACAGATATTTACTTGAACTGAACTAACTTACTTTGTGAATTTCACTTTACTACACTCATTTCCAACACTATGTATTTTCTTTATATATATTTATATATATTATTGATATCGCCATATAGTTATTATTATTATTATTATTATTATAAGTATATAACCAAAGCCCTTTGATATAACCTAGCTCACTTCCGTTCAATTGATTTAGCCTTGGATTTTAGTGAATAAATAAATGATACTACGTAGTATGATATATTACTACCACTACAAACATTGATACTATTATACACACATATACACACACATACACTCACCAAAAAAAACATATACACTTACACATATTATTATAATAATTACTATTATTATTAACTTTGACCTAATGAATTAGCTAAATATCAATATCGTATTGTTCATATCAAATATTGCATGTATTGTACATAAGTGTACACAATATGTATAGGTGTACTGAATACTATAGTAGGCGTACTAGATACTATAGTATGTGTACTGGATACTATAGTAGGTGTACTGGATATTATATTAGAAGTACTGTATATAGTATACTATATTATCCAGTAGACCTACTATAGTATCTAGTATACTAGTATATTCTGTATACACCTACTATAGTACACGCCTATAGGTGTACTGGATACTATGAGGGGTGTTACCCAACACATCATTGAATACGTGTGGATGTAGACTTCAATAGTAAACATGTATGACAGATTGACACTCGTGTATTAAGCGATACAATGAATGCATGGTATCGCTACTAATACAGACTGATAGCATGTGTACATATGATAGTTATTAACAGTTATGTACTTAATATGTGTGTTATATAATACTAGAAATGGTGTACTATAGTATATATATATATATATATATATATATATTGATTTCGGAATTATTGATAAATTGAGAAATGATCTATAAGATATTCTATAATGAACAGAAGTATGACAGAATAATATATTTGACGTCATTCATCAATGCACCAAGTAGCTAAGTACATAAGCAAGTGTGTACTTAAGATAGTATACTATGGCCTATAGGCGTAGGTATGAGGTACTATATAGGTACGTAAGGTATTCGATAAGTAGCTAAGTAGGTAAGTATATATATGTGTATGTGTGCATATTAGCTTATAGTATGGTACACTATAACGTATCATGAAGTACACGGCTATTGTAATATATAATAATTAAATATATAATTACTAGAGGTGTTAATAAAGGAATGTGGCTAATCTGCAGGTGTTAATCTGTTACAGTGATTTCACCGCGGAGTAACGTACACTGTTATATAACATGGTATCCCGAGACCGTTACTATAGTATCGTATATGATCATTACGTAACATGTATTGCGTAATGTATTATGTAATTTATTACTTCACTAATACGTTATTATTAAGTTTGTGTATTTCGTGGTGTTTATTAACTACTAATGTTGACACGTGATATAATGGTCCGAGAAGTCGTGTAGTGTATGACTTAAGTCGGCAGTTTTAATTCAAATTACGATTATTTTATAAGTATGTATATAAACGATACATATTGACCTATATATAACTGCATATAAGTTATAGATTAAACTATATATACTAATTATAATAACTATATGTATGCATCTATTGATATAATGATGTACATAAGTAGACATAAGTATACTTATAGGATACTTATACGTATATATTAGGTATTAAGAGTTTACTAATTATCAATTTGGATATTGATTACTATATAGCATTAACACAAGGTAATTTACTTATATATATATATATATATATATATATATATATATTTATATCTAGATTGTATATATTACACAATATTATATATAATACCTAGATGTATATGTATAGAACAACAAACCTACATAGCTCTACATCACGATGCCAAACGGTATAGCGAGTGAGCGGTTTAAAGCCACCCTACCTACAGAACGTGTATGTCAACAACTCTCGCACACGCACACACACACATACACACACACACCTATTTCATTCACCGCGGAGAGAGTGCATTGATGAATACGACACGCCTACATAAAGGTGAATAGAGAGAGAGTGAGTGACAGTTTTAATATAAGTAGGCGGGGCCTAATGAATACAATACCTATAGGCTATAATACCTATACAATAGGTACTATGGGGTCAGTCATCAGGCCAGTGTAATATGTTCTCTATAGCTAGATAGAACGATCACAAGCTTCGTACACTGAACTATACTTAGGTTATCTGAATATGTGTAAATAGATCAGGGGGTATTAAGGATATAATAACCAACACCCTTTGTAGCAACCCTTGCAAAGGGCTTTGTAACAATCCTCGACATAACGCCATCCTAACTAAATATCACTATAGGCGAGATTAGAGTTATATAGTTAAACTTATATAAATATAATAAATACTTATATATAACCCAGGGATTTTATATAACGTTGGGTTTGGGTATGGGTTTAGGTTTAATTTTTTGTATTTAATTATCAAACATTTCCGAAATTCATCATTTGGTACTTAGGTACCTATAAGTGTCAACTTTAGTTCAATGTTTTAAAATATGTTTATATTTCAGATGCCATGTTTCGAAATATTATCAACAATTTCACCACAAGTAGGTACATTCAATATAAACTAAATACGAGTGTTATCTATGAATTAAACATCTATTATCATTAGAATCGTAATTAATATGTATTTATATTTGCATGATAATATATATAGGTATAGTAATAAAATACAATCTCTCCTATTTTTGTAAATATAATCAATATTTTGAAATTAATGTGTCTATGTTAAATTAAAATTAAAATTATAGATTTTTGATTTTTATGGATATATTTGTGGATATAATTTGACGCCGACTTCAAGTAGTTTCTAAATTTAGAAAGATGTACTAATCTTAAGATGTTTTTATTAATTTTTGATTAAACGGGCAAAATAACAAAAGCTATACTATACAATTGGTTAGCCCATTAGGAGTAAAAGCATGTACATATTATAAACTAAACAAAAAACAAACAAAATGCTTCTAATAGATATTATTATTATTATTATTATTAATTCGGGATAATATTAATAACTAAAAATCCGAAAAAAACCAAATTAAACTAGATATTTAACATGATGATGATGATGATAGGTATTTATGTATACACTCAAATAATATTATATTCTTGAGAGTGCGAGAACGAGAAAAAAAACGAAAAACGAGAAAACAAAAATACGGGGTAAAACAAAAAATGTGGATATGATAGAAGTGGGGGTTTAAATAATGTGGTTATCAATGATAAATATCTTTATTCTTTTTTTTGAATATTGAGAAGGGCATATCTGTTGTCATTGGATTTCTCGGTAGCCTGTTCCAGAGATTAGAAACCTTCCTGTGAAAAGTTTTTCCCCAAATTTGGTAAATTTGTAAGGTGGTTCTTCTAGGATTGGTGTAGAGGATGATTGCAGTAGACGGGTGATATTACTATATATATATATAAAGTTGTCAAATATTTGAATAGGTTCGGTGGTTATCAGTATTTTATGGAGAAGAGTCAGTGTTGTATAGTTAACTTGTTGAGTTGTAGTAAGCCAGTTAAGTTGTAGTCGCAAGTTTTTCATAGAGGTATATACCTCTATACTATAGTATATATACTATACGACTATAGTCAGTAGTTTTTAGTTGGTATAAGGTTCGTATAGAATTGTTGATAATTCGGTATAGTTTAGTAATAGATGCCGTTTTTGTACCAATGAGGAAGGTGTTACAATAATTTAGTCTAAAGAGAACAAGTGAGTGCGTGAGGAGTTTGGAAGTCATTCGGAAGTCAATGAAAGGTCGAATTGTCCTAATATTGTATTGAAAGTGCGAGGTCGTCTTTATTAGTGAGGTGATATGATCATCATAGTTTAATATAGGGTTGAGGGTAATCCCAATATACTTAACGGTAGAAGACGGAGTGAGTGGTGAAGAGTCGATGTAGAGTATTGGAAAATTTTCTAAGTTGGAGTTAGCGTTAATGTTGAATAGTTCGGTTTTAGTAGTGTTACGTTGTAAGTGGTTAGATGGTATCCAGTTGCGTATAGTATCCATGCAGAGTAGTCATTCAGTAGAGTTTGTGGTTTCGGAGTGTAATTCAATGTCGTCGGCGTAGAGTATGTAGTGAACATTGGGGAAGGTATTTAGTATACTTGATAGGGGTATACCCCTATAGTAGGTAATACTATAGTAGGTAAATCGCGAAGATGATGGGCGAGAGGATAGAACATTGAGGAACACCATAATACAGTTTGCGGGGTGATGAAAATTTTTCATAAATTTGACCGAAAAGTAGCGATTACGTATAAAGTTAGAGATCCATTTTAGCACAGTTCCGGTAATTCCTATTTGTTCTAGTCGGGTTAAAAGGATGTCGTGGTCAAGGGTATCGAATGCCGAGGAAAGGTCAAGGAAGATTGCTTATGTTGGTGATTTATTTTCAGCTGATATTAGAAGGTTATCCAGTAGCTTTATTATGGCAGTTTCCATACTATATATAGTAACAACTGTTTACTACCAACTCATACACTTTTTAAACCGTTTCACTATCCTTGATCCGAGGCAACATGCTTTTAGATCCAAATATATATATTTGGGTCTAAAAGCATATTGCCTCGGATCAAGGATAGTGAAACGGTTTAAAAAGTGTATGAGTTGGTAGTAAACAGTTTTTTCAAGTAGTTTGGTGAGTAGAGGTAGTTGGGAAATTGGCCGGTAGTTGGAAAGTATAACTTGCTCAGCTGTGGGTTTGAACTGAATGAACCCAATATGTTAATAATATGTTATAACTAAAGTTTAGATGCCCCGCAATAAGTAATATTTAGAAATCAGTAACATTTCGAGTTGTAAATTACCCGAACTTTCCCGATACACTATAGTTTTGTATACAATACCATTCTATACACTTGTATACGTACCTGTAAGTGTGAGCACTTGTATTCTTTCGTGTTTCACATATATTGTGTTCTCGATATTTCCACGTATTAGGTATAGAGGCTTTGTATAAATAATCGATATATATATATATATATATATATATATATATATATATATAGGTATATAATCCATTATAATCCATTATAAATTATAATTCATTAACAAAGTAAACACGCCCACTTAATAATAAGTAATTAGTAATTACTAATTACCCTGGCGATCATACCGGTCACATTTTATGGGGGTATATAATAGATTTAGTTGTACACTAAATATATGGGGTATATTTTTTTAATTGTTTCGATAAAAATAAATCGTATCGATACTTCGTAATTTCGAGTTATTGTGATAAATATGTGGGTGTTATATATTTCATCATTTTGTAATTAATATATCTAGTATATACTCTATAGAGTGTATTATTGTATTGTATTAAGGTCATTGTATTAACAATATGTTAATATCTAATAATACATAATACAATAGGTCAACCAATGCAAGTAGAAGTTCTGTTAATATACTGTAGGACTTATATACTGTTATGTTGCATTTCTTTATCATTAGCAACGTTATGAAGTTTGAGGTGCCACGAATCTTTGTGGGCTTGGATGATTTCCGATAGGTTTATTAAAAGTAAAAACACAGCTTAATATAACATATTTATTTACAAGAGGAAGTAGTTAGGTTAGAGTTCATGTTGTTGTTCACAAAGATAATGAACTTTACATTAATATACATAACATCCCCCTTCGTTAGTCAATGAGATCGGGTTCTGGGATTTGATGTGGGGTGACTCACAATGGTCCACAGTGGGAATGGGTGAATCGATAATAATAGATATATAGTATATGATATATATATAATGGTCGTGGCATGTGGGTATACACATGTCATAGGTCGAGGCGACTGGTTTGTCCGGTTTGTTGGTTCGTGCTTTGGTGTTATAGCGGTCGGATGCTTTCTTTAACGTGATGTCGATATCGATTATTCCGTAGTGGACCATATTGTCTCCGTTGTAGACGGTCAGCGGTTCGGCTTGGGTTTAGGTGACCAAGCGTTGGTCGTGCGTTGTTGCAGTGCTCGGGATACATTCGGAGATACGTACGTAGTGGAAGGATGTTTCCTTCCGCTCCTGTGTCTACCTTCGCCTTCATGGTCGCGGGTAGCCCTCTCAGCGTGAAGCGTAGGACGGCGTTCGGTACTATTGTCGGGTCTGCTGCAATCTCGTCGAGTATCAGGTCGTTGAATTTCAGCTCGTCGAACGTGCGGTCGTATGTGCGGTCGTGTCCGCGATCGTGTGTTCGGGCGTGACCTGTGTTGTTATGGTACTGGGCAGAAAGTTGTTTAGAATTTTGGCGACACACCGCAGCTCAGTGACCAATTTTGTGACAAAATCGACACTCGGACTGTGCGGCGGGGCACTGGGTACCCGTGTGTTTCAGGCCGAAATATTTACAAGTAACATAATAATTAGTAATCTTATCATTATGTGATTTATCGAGGCGATTATTAGTCTTCCGATATGCGGTATTAGGTTTATTATAACTAAGTATGTTACTAACATTATCGACATGGGTGTTGGAGCCGGCTTTGAACTCCTTGAGCTCGCTCTGTAGTGCTTCGTAGGTAGGGCGATACGGGCGATTTTCATGGCCTGGTCGAGTGTTAGGGTGTTGTCCTTGTAGAGTATATCTTCCCTGACTTTGTCGTGAGCGCCTCCTCTGATTATTTGTTCTATCAGGCGCGTTTCTATTTCTGTTTCGTCCCTGAATTTGCATTTCTTTGCTTGTAGCATGCATTTTGTCATGAATTCGTCTATGGGCTCGTCTTTGGATTTCCTAATCTTTTCTATCTGTAGTCTGGTCAGTCTGTAGTTTGATCTAGGTTTCAGCACTTCGGATATATGGTTCCAAAATATTGCTAGTGTCTTTGAATTGTTATTCCATGTGTTATATATCCTTAGGCCTTCTTTGCCTATCCATATGAGTACATATGTCATCTTCCCGTCTGTTTTTAAATGTGACATTGGGCCTTTAAATATTAGTGTTGTGTATTGTTTGAACATCGTTAGTTCGTGTAGTAGGTCCCCTGTCCATACAATGTGAGGTATCTTTATTCCATCCATTGTAGTGTACTTGGTATGGGTTCTTGTTTTTCTTATTATGGAAATTTCCCTCGTGTTGTTTTAAAGTCTTTAAAAATAGTCTTTTCGTTTCGGGTTCATTTCGCTGTCACCATGTTATGTTGCATTTCTTCATCACATACTTCGACCCCGCGAAGACCCCCGATATCGATGGTACAAGAAATTAAAGATGAACTAGACCAGATGGAGGAAACCGGTGTGATCAAGAAAGTCACAGAACCAACAGAATGGGTATCAAGCCTGATATACGCACGGAAGCAATCAGGCAAGTTAAGGATATTCCTCGACCCACGCGACCTGAATAAGGCAATAATGAGACCCCACTAACCGAAAAAGAACTTGGAAGACGTATCCTACAAACTCAAGGGTGCAAAAATATTTAGCAAACTAGACGCCCGCCAAGGTTATGGGGAAATACGCCTAGACCACGAATCCAGCCTGAAAACTACTTTCAACAGCCCACACGGAAGGTACCGATTCCTGAGGCTATAGCCTGTAGTTGAAAGACATATTGGCTAAGGTTTAAGCCGAAGGGTATACCCTTCGGCTTAAACCTTAGCCAAGATGTCTTTCAACTCAAGATGGATATGATAATTGAAAACTGCCCTGGAACCCTCGGTATAGCCGATGACATAGCTGTATTCGGAAAGAACGAAGAAGAACATGACGCAAACCTCCACCACTTAATGACCCGCGCCCGAGAAGGAGGACTCATATTCAACAAAGAAAAGTGCATGATCAAACAGACCTCTATATACTTTTTTGGTCTCATATTCAGCTTAACTGGAGCGAAACCAGACCCGGCAAGACTAGACGCGATAAGAGACATGAAATCACCAACGAACAAGACCCAACTACAAGAATTCCTGGGCATAGCCACATACATGAGCCCATTCGTACCAAACTTATCCGCACACGCTGCGCCACTACGAGACCTGCTCAAGAAAGAAACCGACTTCACCTGGATATCTTCCCACGAAAAGAAATTCGACGATATCAAGACCTTGATCTGCAGAGACAGCGAACTCACATACTTCGACCCCGCAAAAGAAATTGTCATCCAAGTAGATGCACCAGGAAGAGGCTTAGGAGCAGTACTGACCCAATCTGGGAAACCCATAGCCTACGCCTCAAAATCACTCACCGAATGCGAACAGCGATACGCAAACATAGAATGCGAGATGCTCGCCGTTGTATTCGGGTGTACCCGTTTCCATACTTACATATACGGAAAACGGTGCACCATCTAGTCAGACCATAAGCCGCTCTCGATGATAATCCTCAAGAATATCGCGAGCGCCCCCACTAGGCTCCAAAGAATGCTCCTCAGACTACAATCGTACGATATCGACATAGAATACATACCCGGAAAATGCCTACCACTACCCGATACACTCTCGCGACAACCACAGCCAGAGGATAACGAGATACTGTTCGACAAGCAGATATCTTACACCCGCTTCAGTTAACCCAGAATAACGCAAATCAAGAACGAAACAAAGAAATAAAAAGTACTTCAAGAACTAAGCAGCATGGTCATCAAAGGATGGCCCAAAGAAAGGAGAGATATCCCCCAGACAATACGATAATATTGGCCTTTCCGCGATGAGCTGACCATAGAGAACAGCATGATCATCAAAGGAAATCAAATAATGATTCCTACACATCTACGACCCGAGATATTAAAAGATCTACATATTCCACACCTAGGAATCGTAAAGACCAACCTACTCGCAAAGACCTGTATATATTGGCCAATAATGCACAAAGACATACAAGACCTGACAGGAGAATGCAGCGAATGCCAGACGCACCAAAGAAGGCATAACCCCGTAGCATTCGTCAACAGAAGATTACCAAGAGAACCATGGGAGGCGATTGCAGCCGACCTGTTCGAGCTCAACAAAGAAAATTAACTGCCAGTCGCCGAAATCTACACCAAATTTCCAATCCTAAGGAAACTAAGAAGCACTCACAGCAGTAGTATCATCCAGACACTAAAGGAGATATTTTCAGAACACGGAATAACGAGACACTTCCATTCCGACAATGGACCGCAATTCTCGGCAACATCCTTCGCACAATTCGCTGCGAGCTGGGGATTCCAGCACAATACCCATATCCATACCTACAGTGTACACGTGTTCTAGATCTGTATCTAACTGTGTTCTAGATGTTATCTGATATTAACGATATTCATTCATATCTCTACTAGTTTAATAATGTATTTGCTCGTGTACAAACGTTACTAATGATTCCCCCCGAGGAGTTTCCCGTCGAACATCAGTATTTCGTAGTTCGTAACATCGCTTATTTTATTTTTTAAATCAGAACTTCGTATATCTAAAAACTGTTAATATTAATATTTGTCTTGATAACCTTATCTAATACACACTTTTATATTAACTTACATATAATAGTATGTTATATATATATAGGTATACTAACAGTTATATTATATATAGCAGCAATTCTATTTACATTTATTTTATTATTATATATTTCATCATACGCTAATAGTGGTATATAACATATATATATATTTATATTGCATACAATACTTGTATATATACTATAGATTATAATGTATAATAATCAGTTATTGTATGATTAAATAAATAATTATTTATTCATATTTCGAATTGTTATCAACTTGAATATTTATTTACGCTTTGTGTAAGTGTTTAAATAAATACTCACATAATAATACGTTGTGTCATGAATGTATTCATAAGCTATTAATACCTTACCACAAGTATTATATATTATATAATAGCTATATAGGTAATAGATATATTTAGATCCTTATTATTGTAATATAAACATAATTATAAAATGAATATAATAATATTAATTTATTAAATAATTATATATATATATATTATATTTATTTATATACATTATGTTGTGTAATAATATTGATTGACAATATATTGTAATATCACCGTGATAGCAATATTACTTTATCATTATTATAAAGTTTATAAAACGTGTATATCATTACTATAAAAGTATATCATTACGCGATAAAGTGGCGATAAAGCGTGATTGATTACGCAATAGTTATATTACGCAATAATGACATAATCGACGTCAATCTTGGACCGAACTCAGGCACGACTCGACGCATACGTCACGATTGTGGTCGCACGCCTCGCGCTTCATTTCCTCGACGTGCGCACTTCTCTCCGGTTCGGTGAAAGCGCGATACAGGTAGCACCGTATCTTGAGGTGTTCGCAAGCCCTGGAACACCTCTCGTACGCTTCGGCGTAATACCTGTGCGTTTTCAGTGGTGTCGCGGCCACGGTAGCCGACAGTAGTAGTTCCGCCTCTGCCGCCTCTTTACCCGGCGTAGACATGTCGGTAACGGAATCGCTCACGACTACCACTACTGCTACGTGTAGTAATAGCACTAGTGCTAGGAACGAAGGTGCGTACGTCTTATTCATCTGTGAAGTTTGGTCGTGTGGTGTTACGTACAAATCTAAGTTAGAAATCATTTATAATGATAATCATTTTAGTATATATACTATATTAGTATTAGTTTATATAATAGTTTATATTAGTTTATATAATCATATTATATATATATATAAATGTATATATATATATATATATATATATATTATGGATCATTACACTCCAGATTAAGAAGTAAGTAGGCTGAAGTACACATGTGCGCGCTACAGGACGCTTTATGCCCTACATACTGCTATCAACCTAAAGTCACGTCTTACCATGTCATATAATGCATGGTACCGAATACCGGCATCATAGTCATACGTTATGACTCATAAGTAGGGACGCTGGAACGATGATGTGTATGTGTGGGGACCAACTAATCAAAATAAATTGTTTGGTAAAAGTGGGGGGGGGACAAATACATAGGAGGTCTACCTAGCTATTAAAGTGGTGGTAGATATATCCCCCCGACGGGTGGCCCCCTTCCCCCATGTTGCAGCGCCCCTACTCATAAGATATAATATACTCATACGTATACATCATACGATATGCCTCATAATTTATGACTCATAAATAATATATTAGATGTATGACTAAGAATTAACACATATTAACACTATGTATGATGATGCTGATGATGATGATGATGATGATGATGATGATGCTGATTATGATGATTATTATTTTTATTATTATTATAACGGTTTATTTAACAAAATATATATAATAATTTTAAAATTTATCTTTATTTGTAAACTATTCACTATCTATATAGTGTATATATATAGTGTATATATAGTGTATATATAGTGTATATATAGTGTATGTACATAGTATACATTGTATACTCAGTTCGTTGTGCATTATACACCCTTTCTAGTTTGTGTATATCTAGATTCTTGATATATTTCGAAACATAATGAATATTATGGAATATAAGTTGAAAGTGTAACACATATATATACTATATATCGTAATATGCACCGTTATACTACAGAGATATAGGTCAAAGCCAGCGGTTACGGGTCTATATTAGAATAACAATGCCAGGGTAATGTATATTATTGTAAATGAATAGATAATAATAAGTCATATATCAATGATGTAACATCATTGAGTGCATAATACTAATTGTGCGTTATAATAAATGATGATGCAATACCATTGATATGATGTAATACATAGTCACGTATCACGTGATTTATTGCACTGACGTATTACTAAACACACGTGATGTTTATATAGGTATTGTAACTAATTAACTACGTATTATTCAAATGTATCTAATTAATAACAATATCTTTACTAGGATCGTTATTAATAATAATAGCAATACTATGAATATAGACATGTACAATACGTATAGCACATATATACACATACACATGTGACTATAACATTCTATTAATTATACAATATAACACATTTCAATATATAAACTTTATATGATTAGACAATTATATATATATATATATATATATATATATATATATATATATATATATATATTTGTACAAAATATATCTTTAACATTAATATTGAACTTACCTCGATGAATTACTGTATTGTGATAACTGATAGTTTAGTATTATTTGTTTGTCCCCTTAATAGTCATGCGGACTCTTATTAATCGTGTTTACTCGGCAAATAAGCGGACCTGAAGTACCAGTAAATAGTTTACGTATTATAAACTAATGATATAAATATATATTATATATTCTACTATAGTAAACTATACTATAATAGTATTAGTAGTAGTAGTAGTAGTAGTTGTAGTAGTAGTAGTAGTAGTAGTAGTAGTAGTAGTAGTAGTAGTAGTAGTAGTAGTAGTAGTAGTAGTAGTAGTAGTAGTAGTAGTAGTAGTAGTAGTAGTAGTAGTAGTAGTAGTAGTAGTAGTAGTAGTAGTAGTAGTAGTAGTAGTAGTAGTAGTAGTAGTAGTAGTAGTAGTAGTAGTAGTAGTAGTAGTAGTAGTAGTAGTAGTAGTAGTAGTAGTAGTAGTAGTAGTAGTAATAGTAGTAGTAGTAGTAGTAGTAGTAGTAGTAGTAGTAGTAGTAGTAGTAGTAGTAGTAGTAGTAGTAGTAGTAGTAGTAGTAGTAGTAGTAGTAGTAGTAGTAGTAGTAGTAGTAGTAGTAGTAGTAGTAGTAGTAGTAGTAGTAGTAGTAGTAGTAGTAGTAGTAGTAGTAGTAGTAGTAGTAGTAGTAGTAGTAGTAGTAGTAGTAGTAGTAGTAGTAGTAGTAGTAGTAGTAGTAGTAGTAGTAGTAGTAGTAGTAGTAGTAGTAGTAGTAGTAGTAGTAGTAGTAGTAGTAGTAGTAGTAGTAGTAGTAGTAGTAGTAGTAGTAGTAGTAGTAGTAGTAGTAGTAGTAGTAGTAGTAGTAGTAGTAGTAGTAGTAGTAGTAGATTTTACTGTGTATTACAACACGAATTGTATGGTAAATTGTATCGATAATATTAAATAAAATATCACTAATTTTAATTTGGAATAATAAAATTTTATAAAATATTTTATGTTTACATTACATTTTTAACATTAATTAATTTGTTAACAACACAATAGTAAACAGTATCGAACAAACGTGTAATTAACAACTGAAAATAGCGCATTAAACGCAACACTAACAAAGAACAACACAAAGAACAACACACATTGAAATCTACCCTATCCCAGCTAACCAAGTACACTTGCACCAAGATGGATCAAGAGATCGCCCAAGTTACAGCCCCCCACGCCTACATGAAGAACGCGATATCAGGAGAGGCTTACGTCACGCCCCTTCAACGTAAGCAACAACTTATCACATCCCTCAAGAAAGAGATCTCCAAATTTGACGTTAGTTATCGATATAGTATACTATATTTATGTATTATTCATGTGTGAAATGTATTATAGTAATGTGTATATTATAGTATTATAGTAGTTTAAGCTATAGTTATTTATAAACTAAATTATTATATATATATAATATAGTATATATATATATATATATATATATATATATATATATATACATATATATATATATATTATAGTACCTAATATACCATATTACTATATAATATCATACTAAATATTACTAGATATATACTATAGTTGTTTATACTATATATATTTACTATTATATATAATATATATGTATAGAGTAGTATAGTGAGTATATTAAGGTACTTTATATAGTACTCTTGCGTAGACATAGATAAATATATGTAGATTTAGTAGATTGTACATTATACAATGTACAGTTTACAATGTACACTGTACATTGTACAGTGTACAATGTACAGTATACAATGTACAGTGTAAAATGTACAGTGTACAATGTACAGTATACAATGTACAGTATATAATGTACAGTATACAATGTACAGTGTAAAATGTACAGTGTACAATGTACAGTGTACAATGTACAGTATACAATGTACAGTATATAATGTACAGTGTACAATGTACAGTATACAATTGACAGTGTACAATGTACAGTATACAATGTACAGTATATAATGTACAGTATATAATGTACAGTATACAATGTACAGTATACAACGTATAGTATACAATGCACAGTGTACAGTGTACAATGTACATTGTACATTGTACAGTATAGTATACTAAGTATTAGTATTTATTTATGTCAATATCCTATAGCCTATAGTCTATAACATCGTTCGTCTATAAGTTATCATTAGAAAATATTGCAATGTATACCTACTTATAAAACAGTCTTTCATACTTTATTTGCGGATATTATATAGAAATGATGAACAAAAACGATTAAATAACACGATAGTGTTAAAGTAATAATGTGCATAAGTTTCCAATGCTATGTAAATGTAGATAATATAGTTGTTTATGAGTTGTGCACGGTGATATAAAAGAATGTATTGTCTTTTTAAGGCAATATAATAAATAATATCGTCTAGATAATATTATTTAGCGTGTGGGAGTACATATATATATATATATATATATATATATATATATATGTTTAATATTAAATACGTCACTATAAGAATTTATGAATGTGACAAGTCAATGCATCACTCCAAATCCTATATTATAGTATTGTATACAACCAATTGTATTTCTTATGGCAGATCTTAAATCTTGTAATTGTATTTAATTTTATAGTACTATATTTTATATTTTAAAATGTTTTAAGTATAATACATGTAAGTACATATAGTTGGTAACTAACTATATATATTTATATGTATTACAGTAGTAACTATGACTAATGTATTATTAACCGCAATTTATTAACTCACATTTATAATACATTTATAATATTTGCATTTTGATCAGGGAATTTAATTTTAATGGTAAGTATAGTAATATGTATATTATATATTATTAGATGTGTGCATTGTCAGGGTAATTGTAGAGGAATGAATGCCTATATAGGTCATTTATTTAAATTATATATAGTCAATTATATATATATATAATTTATTTAATGACCTATATGCGTATTAATTGAATTGAAAGTTTATTTAAACACTTACATAAATCATAAATTATTTCTCAAAAGTGTATATATAGAATAAAAATAAGAACAGTAGGTAAACAATAAATACCATTAATAATAAAATAGAATAGAATAAACCGTAAGGAAATTAATAAATAAAATAATAACGACAATCAATATTACAGATTTCCACCTGAGATAAATTGTTTTATACTTTTTTTGAATGTTTTATGCGATATTATGGATCTAATATAGGTTGGGAGTGAATTCCATATATGGCTATAGCTTAGGACCAATATAACTCAGTGTATAAGCCAGAGTATTCGTTGTGATGTACGGATAGACAGAGATAGATAAAATGCGTATGTATTTGTATTAACATATATAAGTAATTCAAAAAGAATTCTAAATAAATAGTAAATTCGTATTCATATATAACAAAGATCGTCCGAATACTTCGTAGTATCTTTGTATATAATTATAGTAATTATTTAAATAACTTTATTTGTATACTATCTATATCTACATATCTATGTTATATCCGCTTTAATAGTTTCGATAGTTATGTTAACTTGATTGGTTAGAAGTGAACTATTACGTAACGTGTGCGATATGTGCGGTAATAATGCGTTATTACGTCACTACGTGTATTCGATGTATAATCGGTTATCATCACTATCTTAATTCGTTATCGATGACGATTAGTGATGTAATAGATGACATAATTACTGAACATTATGTAATTCGTGTGCGGTCGTATTGACATTTTTTGAAAAATACATTAATTATTTTCCAATATATATATATTGATATATAATAATAGTGAATTATGAGAATATTTGTCTATAAAACATTAGTTACGCCATTGTTAATAATACAAACAGCTAATACTGGCCAGTGCGGCAATATATGTATGTACTGTCTACCCCGGCGATAGAACAGAAAAGGACCTCAATGGAACCTTAACTCTATGGCCTTTTGAGATTTAAAATAACTATACATTATAATTTATAACTTATATTTATTATTTCATACGAACTGTTATATCTCAATAAACAATATTTATTTATTTATTTATGGGCAAATAGCAGTGCTATTTAATTAAAAAGTGCATATTCTGAAATGTATATAATATATAATTTACTTTATATATAAAGTATACTGTAAACAAATGCTAGTTGTATGTATAGTATATAGAGATATAGTGAGAGTTGTGTGCGACGTGCATGTGTCTATTAAGTGTCACAGTTGCCCATCACTACCAACGTCACTAATCATATACCGACTTTGATTGACAGATGACGATCGACTTCAAAGAAAGAGAGCTGTCCGCTATGACCATGTACAAAGACCCAGTTCTTGAACTCGAGTTGACCGCTAAGAATGAACAAGTGGCCACCCTGACCGAACACTTGCAAGGTATCCAAAAGGAAGTTCTCAAGGTTATTCACGTTTGAACAGTGTCTGCACAGTGTTTGCACAGGGTATACTATTTTAATATATATTATATATATAATAATATTGGCTGATATATTTATCCTGATATATCCCATGGGTATCCACTCATATGCATATCGCCTTATACGGTTATATTAATTAGGAATATATATACATATATATATATATACATATATATAGGTATCTATAACCTATATATATATATTGAATTTAGTTGAATTTAAAGTTCATTGTGACACTTAAATAAATCATAAATTATCTCTAAAAAGTGTATATATATATATATAAATACAAATAACAAAAGTAGGTGACAATACTACCATTTAAATTATATATATACTTCCCTATTATCAATATTATTATTACTACTAATTCTGCTGCGTATCACCTACAGGGAGCTGATGGAGCTACTCCTGAACAAGCTGAACTTAAAGAGAAAATTAAATCACTAAAAGTAAATAGTCATATTATATTAATATTACCAATTATATATATATACAGTGTACCCTTGATAATCCGCCCCTATGTACCACCAACCTCGATGTAACGCCAATTATTGCTGGA
>OZ025240.1:25049535-25062035 GCA_964019155.1 Osedax fenrisi | reverse complement strand
TATCTAGGTATACAGCTGTAGCCTAATGATATTTATATTCATTTTTAATAATATTAAATATATTCCCTATATTATTAGGACTGTATAATTTATAGTTGTATGTGGACCACTTTACCTCTCGAGATAATATTGTATATTTCCGTATCCCGATTCGGTTTAAAATTATGTAGTATACTATACAGACACTATAAACATATTTTAAATAACAACATAGATAGTCATTGAGGTTAAATTATAATTTACCCTCATATATATTACATAGTAACTGATACATCATTATTAATAAGTTATAGGGTTATATTATATATTATGTACGAATTTATATATTAAATGATATGGATTTTAAGACCAATGAGTAATCATGAGTCATGATTCATGACTAACATTGTGTTGTTATAACAATACAACTATAGTCATGTGATATTCTATTTGTGATATTCTCGAATGTATATATTTATAAAAATGTACAATAAATTATTGGAATATTGAAAAGTAAGACTAAATAAACTATGGTTTGATATATGTCAGGTAATATAATAATATATGTGATAAGATAATATACCATTAAATAAAATATATTACTAATAAAATAATAAATATAAATTAGGTAAATTATAATAGTGTTGCAAGTATTCCAGCAAGATAACTAGATATATAACTAAATATACAGATATTATAATGTATTATCATCTAAAACACCATGGAAAGTAATCATTGAATATATATAAATTTACATTCAATATAGTTCTACCTATATCATTATGTGGATATATATATATATATATATATATATATATATATATATATATATATATTCCACTGTTCTATAGTACAGTGGAAATACAGTGTTGCATATAGTGGTACAATAATATAACCAATTATATAGTATTGTTTTTAATTGTTCTTAATTGGTAACATAAATTATATGTTAATCCATTATTACATACTAATGTATATATTTATATCTTGTATTACTATTAAAAATTACTTAAAAAAACAATAAATATACAAATTATGAATATTTACTAAAGTGTGTAAATTGTTTAACCCTATAAATTATAAAAAATAGATTATCCTATATATATTTTGAATTATAATACTGTTAGATATTATACTTTGGAAAATAAAATTATTTATATATATATGTAAATGTACGTGTGTATCTATGTGTATCTGCGTATATATGCGTATTTGTGTGTATATGTATTTGTGTATTTGTGACTATATAAATACTATTCAATAAAATCATCATCTTTAATTAATAGTGTACTCGATATTCACAATAATAATAAACTAATAGCAATAATAATAAATAAATTGCAATAATAATGAATAGAAAGTATAAAAAACAATTAGAATAGATAACTAAATAAGTAATTATAATACATAAGACATTCGAGTACTATTTACATGAATACTTACTTACTTACTTCTTACGTATTCACTTAATTTCTATATAAGTACTTACTTACTTATTTATTGACCTCCTATCTTAATTGAGTACTTAGGGTAAAGTCTCAGATTTCCGACCCCTACATGATTATTTGTAATAACTTATTCAATATTAAATATATGTATACATATGTATCCTATTACGTTTATTCTAAATATATTTGAAATTTTGTAATTAGGGAAATTATGGAAATGAATAATATTGCTATTTATATTTGTTATATAATTATATTTATAAGAATAAACAGGGGGGTATGTAATCGGATACATTTGCCTAATATCGACCTCCTTCTCCTATTACCGACCCCCTAAAATAATCGTGGTATAAATAATTTTAGTATTATATATCCAATAAAAATAGTAGATACACATAAATATAATTAATTATAATATGCACTTAATTTATTTTTTATTGAATTTATGATTAATAGTAATATTAAATTTAAACTTTATAGTAATTATATTAAAATAGTGTATATTATTATTTAATATTGTTGTATTAATAAATATGTATATAATCAACTGGATTCATGAATCATAAATATATATCAATTATACACAAACAACTTACGACATATTTTAAAGTAAAACACGGATCTATTTTTATTGGATATTATAAATCAAATGGGGTCGGTATTAGGGTAATTAAAGGGGACGGTAATAGGAAAATAATATGGGTTGCTATAATTATGCTATAATTATGATATTTTGGTTAATAGTTATTCAAATTAAATTATTTTATATTAGTTATAAATATTGTATTGATCTACAATATTATGTGCAGTATTACGTTTTCTTTTAATTAATAAAGTATTTACAATGATTTAAAAAAAGTTATTATTCAAATATTTAAAAAGTAAAAACAGAATATTACATTTTATCAAATAATAATTGTAGGATTGAATATGTATTAAAACAAAATACTTAGTCATATTTATCATTAAATTACTAACAGTTCATGTATATATAATTTTTTGATATCTCTTATAGTTACTGAGATATGAGAGGGGGTCGGTAATCGGAGACTTTCCCCTACTTAACCTCTTATATACCCACTCTCTCGTGTATTCATCGCTACTTAACAATAGCATTCCTATATGTATACATATTCATAAAGATAAACGACTAAGTATTGCCCGCGATTCCGTATTATAATAGTCGAACAACGCGTCAACCGAATATATTAATTTTAATACGAATTGTATTCAAAATTGCCGCCACAACTCGACGGCCTTATCTCCTCCGGCGGGGAATATCATCATTCGGCCAGCCTCCGAGCCTTCTAGGATGTCGGCGTGGTATCGTCATCTCCGTGAATGTATTGTTCTACGAAAAGCGCTCGAGATTAGATCATCGCCGATCGGATAAAGGACTCCAGCGGCGTGCCAAACCGCAATAATGGAAAGTGGGGAGAAGGGGCGCTTTTGACCCGTCAATCACTAATCAGCGGTGGCTCCACCTCCGGTGAGCGTGGGAGAGCGTGGCGCCCCCTATTTAAGGCGATCTCATTCTCTCCCCGCCGCCATCTTATTTCTAGTAGCTCTCTCTCTCGGTAAGGCAACACTATTAACTCGTCGTCTTATCACGCTTGACCGTCGAATACATACAAATAAAGTTAGTAACAAATGTAATATGTTAACCGATTGCGATATATATAAGTTATATTATAATGATTGTATTCATTTATATTATTATTTAACGGGTACATATTTATTTTATTATTTAATACAATATATTTACAATATACAATATACAAAATATCTATGGATAACACACAACATTAACTAGTGTTATAATATTAGGTATACCTAATATTATATAGTAATCAATGGTTATACTTAAATTATTAATATATAATATTATATATATATAATTTTATAATAATAATTTAATAATAATAATAAAATTAAATAAGTGATATATATATATATCATATAATAAATATATATATATATATATATATATATATATATATATATAATATTAATAATACCAATAAAGGTATTTAAGATACAATTATTTAATAGTTTAAATTATATTTTAAATACGATTATTAGTATTATTAATATTAATATTATCTATAGAATATTATAATTAGCATATCCATCAGTATAGTATAGGGGCGGCCCTTTATTGTAATATTTTATAATATTGTATAGTTTAATTACTTTCGACACTTGTGTATTATGTATCGCCAGTATCGTGATACTTCTGTGAGTAAACTTCGTGTGTCGGTACACTGCATCAGTGTCTCAGCTATCTCATTCTGTTAAATAATGTAATACTTTATTTTAAATACACATTATATAAGATTATAATCAAGCGTCATTAAATAAAAACGAATAGTCGTCATATGATAAAATGCCAACAAAATAAATTGTTTTATATATCAAAAATAAATAAAATAAGAATATGTAATATTTTCTTATTATACAATACATTAATAGTATACCTATAAGTAGTATATTTATAGATATACTTTATATATAACAATATTTTTATATTTATGTATACGTTTATAGTATAAACGTTATATACATGCAAGTACAATGTACGTCATACACTGTACGACGTACAGTGTACGCCGACCACAAATATTTCTACCAAGAAGCTTTCATGCGCTTTTTTTCAACTTTTCTCAGAGCGTTTGTTATTGTAATATATTGAAAATTATTTCAAAATGTTGTCATGATTAAAATGATGTAACATACAAAAATTACCGAAAACCTCTAAAATTATAATTGCGATTATTTGTCGTTCTCCGGTGGAAAATATTCTTGTATAATATATATATATATATATATATATATCTATCGAATGAATCAACAAAAAATAATTGTATTACAAATTGTACGATAAATCACCACTGAAAATAAGTCATAAAAAGAGTCGAACAATTCTTTAAAATTGTTATAAAAAAATTCTTAATTTTGTGTGTGCATTTAAATGTTTCATAATGTTCAAATAATAAGTATAATACTATTGCTATATCTGGGTAGGAGTTATATTGATTTATTTTTCAATAAAGCCTATTTACTTAGTTTCTAGGAATTTCCATTAAATTGACATTTATAGAATACATTTTTTTAAAATAATTTGTCAATATTTTCTGTTTAAATACCATAATATATATATATTGGTGAATTTTCATTAAGAAAAAAAATCACAAGTATTGAAAATACTGTTTTCTGTTTATTTAATTTGAGCCTATAGAAGTTAATGGATATATAGAATACAACACTTTGATGACATATATTGAAACCTTATACTTAATTAAAAATGCTACGATTTTTAAGAGTGTTTATTCATATATTGTTAAGTTATGACAACAATTGTGCAAACAAAATTGGTAAAAATGTTAAATATTGTAGATAGAAATTATGAATGTATTAATTAGGACATCTAAATATTGTATTTCTACTTTAAATATATTAAATTCTTCTTAACAATGTTAAATATATATATAATTATTTGTCTGTTATTTCTTGTGTTACCTTTTACATATTAATTTATAATTAAATTCAAATGTATAATTTATAAATAGGCATTTTAATTGTCTATATAAATATTAGATAGTATATATTATCTTGGTTATGATAATATAACTGTATACTAGTGATATAAATAGGCCGAGCTTTTTGATGCCGAGCCGAGACTTTTGGTTATTGAAGCAGAGCCGATATTTTGATTTCCGAAAAAAAATCGAGCCCGAACCGAAACGAATCTCTAACCAAACGAGCCCGAGCCGAACTGAGACTCTTACAAAACATAACTGAGCCGAAATGATGCTTTTTTGAAGTTACATTTTAATACTAATTTTTAAATATTTCACATTAACATCAATTTAAAAAAAATTATCTGCACCAACTTCGCGATTCAGTGAATAATAATGTAAATATCATATAGTGATGTAAATAATACCGAGCTTTTTGATGCCGATTCGAGACTTTCATTTTCGGAAAAAGCCGAGTCGAGAATCTAACAAAACGAGCCTGAGCCGATTGATTCTTTAGGTATACCTTTAGTTATAACTAGGGATGTAAATGATGCCGAGCCGAGACTATTTATTTTTGATATATAGCCGACACTTTCATTTTCGGAAAAAAAATGAGCCCAGGCCGAGCCGATACTCTAGCCAAACGAGCCCGAGCCGAACCGAGACTCTAGACAAACGAGCCCGAGCCGAGTTGAGACTTTTACAAAACATTACCGAATCGAAATGATGCTTTTTTGAATTACATTTTAATACTAATTTTTATATATTTCACATTTACATCAATTTAAAAAAAATAATCTGCGCCAACTTTGCGATTCAGTGAATAATAATGTAAATTTCATCTAGTGGTGTAAATAATACCGAGCTTTATGATGCCGAGCCGAGACTTTTGGTTATTGATGCCGAGCCGAGACTTTCATTTTCGGGAAAAAAAACGAGCCCGAACCGAGCCGAGACTCTAGCCAAGCGAACCCGAGCCGAGCCGAGACTCTAACAAAACTATCCGAGCCGAGTTGATACTTTAAGTAATTGAGACTGAGACTGCATCATGCTTTAGATTTGACTGGCATCATTTACATCACTACTGTATACCAAATTATTATGGAATTCGTAATATATATAAATATATATATATATATATATATATAATTATTACAGTACTGTAATGTATACAGAATACTGCATTACTAAAGTATATAATCAATTAATAATATTTTCTATTTGGGATATAATAATATTATATTATCATTAATTAAGAAATATATCTAATAGTTTAAAAGTGTATTAATATAAATTGTGTCACATTCCTTATAATTATATTTAATTTAAAACTATATTAATTTATAATTTTGTATTCAAAGTTAATTTAATAAGTATTACATTTAAGTTAAAATAACTACTATATATTTAGATAAATATGTACATCGACTAATTTCTCTCCATGCTGCACCATGCCACTTACGATCAGCTAACTATAAATTCCTGACTGAACCATCCTCTCGCCGGGAAAAAATTGGGAAGCATCGCTATTATGTTTGCGCCAGCCTCATTTGGAATCTACTCCCTCCATCCATCAAAACCATCAATACATCAACGACCACTTTCTAACATAAACTAAAGAAGTATCTCCTTGTTAATGATATCTGAACTTCAAATTTATTCGTTTTCGCCACGTCGTATACTTGTCTGCACTAATTATCTCTATATAGAGTTGAGAGCTAATGGATAAATATAGTATAAGAGTGAGAGTGGGAGTCATATATGACCTAGACCTATAGGTATGAGATGTAAAGAGAGTGAGAACTATTGTTTATGAGCGATAAAAATAAATAACGGGCTCTAGCCTATATTATTCTCTATAGAGAATAATAGTGTGACTATTTGACAATATCGAGAGAGAGAGAAAGAGAGAGAGGGAAATATCTTTCTACCCACACGGATCGGAAACAATACGCTCAGACGAGAGGGGGCGATAATGCGATTAAATCGTCGCTTTATAGACGTTTATGAGTCAGCGCATCTCTCCCCGGGGACGATCAACCTTGCCGCTAGATGGCGTGGTTAACTCGTCGCTGTAATTTCCGGTCTGAATGATTGCCGCGTCGTTAATAGAAACCTCTTCACACTTGTTATATATAGGTGCTTTGAATTTACATTTTATATTTATAAATATGTGATATATGTATATATTAATATATTAATATACGAGAATATATATATATATGTGTGTGTGTGTGTGTGTATGTGTGTGTATGTGTGTGTATGCATTATAGTGTATTATATTATTGACATTCGTTGATATTTATGTAAACCCCTTTATGTATAGTATTGTTTATCTCCTAGTAGTAACTATTTACTAACTATTTACTAAACCCGTATGTGGATGGCTACCTGTTATATAATACCTGTTATGTAATACATGTTATGTAATTAAATAATGTGTTAACAATTTGTACTGCGTTAATATATTTCGATTTATCACTAAATTAAAGTATAGTTTATATTTTCGTGTATTCTTTAAATTTCAATGTAAGAGGACATGTGTCCATCACCATACTTTTTGTCTATTTAATATAATAGGTTAAATAATATAGTAATTGTTATATAATAATCAATAATTACTACGGTATTTAAATTATGATATTAAACTTAAATATTACATACATATAATCAGATATAAATATATAGTATATGATGATTAAAAATATAGTTATTTATAGAAGGTGATGACGAATTACAACATCAATTAGCGGACATTCATTAGGACTGCCTCGCATCGCTTAATAGTATTATGATGTCCATTAGCGACACCTATACTTTAGTTCGTGCATTAATATCGTCACCTAGCCGGGTGAAACGTCGTTAACTCTTTGATAACCTCATTAAGAGCTGGTTAGGCACCTCCCGTGTTTCCGCCGACTCGTGTAATTGCACGTGACGTTAACTCAGCGCACGTGACGTGAACTTAGAGCACGTGACTTGATGGACGATAATACGTCGGCCACCACTTAGGCGTCACGTGTTGATCGGTATTTAATTAATTCATAAAAATAGTTTATAGGCGATAATATTTCCAATAATAATATATTATTGTGGAAGATATTATTCATACACACATATATATATATATATATATATTTATATAAACACAATAAATAAGTTAAACAAACTGTATTTATTAATATAAGTTTAGTAATTTATATTATAAATAATATAATATCTTATATTATAGACATACATGTGTGTCATGGGGTATATCAATATTACCCCAATATAATATACATCTACTGCAGTATACATGTATACATCCTATATATGTATATTATATATGTATGATATTATGAAATCAGTGAATCATAAGGTCAATCATTAAATGTAAATTGTTATAAATATGTTTTAAAATCCCTAAATTTCTAAAAATATCATAACATGGAAAACATTATATATATATTATTATAATAATATATTATCAAATTTAAGTATAAGTACCTGGGTAATTGTAGAAGTATTGATACTTGTCGAAAAACTTACGATTAAATATATATATATATATATATATATATATATATATATATATATATATATATATATATATATTCGTAATATATATATATATAAATTCATTGATTTTTATTAAAAATCACGAAATTCGATTTTACCGTATTTATTTTCATTGAAATCCTTCTAAATCGCGAAAATTCGATCTTTTTCTACATTATTTTTGTTCAGCACCCGAAAAAAAACCTTACCATTAATAAGCCTACACTATAGTGTCAGCGTGTTAGAGCGTCGCCGTTGTTAGAATTTCCCGAATTTTCTCAAAATACAACATTTTTAAATAATGATGGCGCTCTATGTCTTATGTCTCGCGATAGTCTAACCTTAAATCACTATCGCGAGACATAACCAGACCGCCATAATTATTTAAATATTCCCTCTACCCTAATATATATATATATATATATATATATATATTAGAAATAATTCTCAACAATAAATATGAACAATTATATATATTTACTGGAATATTTCTACAGGTCCCTAATACGGACAGTTTACGTCGGGTATCCTATAGGGTATATATAGGGTATATATAACCAATCAGAGTGAAGATGGCGAAATATATTCTTCTATACAAGTAAATTATAAAATAGTTGTTATCAAATAATTAGATATATATAGGTTATTTATACCTATATTGTTATTTTTATTTGGTGGAGTCCTTTCATCCCATCCAGGAACTTTAATGAAGTTTTCACTTATAAATATATGGCATCCATGGTTTTAACGAGAGCCGATCATTTATTTATAAATATTTATATAAGATCACTTCTATAGTATTTTAAGACATATTTGAATGGTCCGGACGATACCTCTGACGCCTTATAATTAGCCATCTGTATAATTATAATTAGCCATACAGGCTGTTTTTTGTTAATTATCATTTAAAAAGTGTACAAACTCAAATAAATAATAATAATAATAATTATATTATAACCAAAGCACGGGCTTTGGTATAAGTATAGTATAACTAAAGTCTGGCTTTGGGCTTTGGTATAACTATAGTTATATATATATATATATATATTAATATATTATAAATCTATAGTACTTCCATGATGCAATGCCATGGGTTCATACATGTATCTTGTTGTGCTATTGTTCTACCCATCTGGCCCATCAGTATATCATAGATTGTAGAATAATATAATATGATCAACAAATTATAATAATATAATTAGTTATATAACTTGGTCTTATAATATAACACATATAGGTCATATGTATATGACCTTGTTATGTACCTCAGTTATATATATATATATATATATATATAATAGTAAATTGTACTATAATAGTCAAATTGTAATAATAGTAAATTTATATTATTTATAATATTTCTTCTTCGATAGTATAAGTTATAATTTTATATTTAATACCTACAATAAATACATACATAATCCTTATACTATATCATATATGTATATATCACAAAATAATATAATACCACATACTTAGGAATGAACAATAGCATGTTAAGTATTGCGATTCTGGTGTCTTTGGTAACGATTGTGCTGACCGATCAAGCGTGCGACTGCCCGGGGGATAAGAGGGGATTCGTGAGGATCGGTAAACCGGATGTGGACGCCATGGACTCTAGTAATGAACTGGCCGCCATTGACCCCACAGACATACGAGAAACTCGTGGTTTCGTGCGAATCGGCAGACGACCGATATCGGCTGCGGATTTCGTCAGGATAGGCCGCCAGATGGCAGGACGAAAACGTCAATCTTCTTTCGTCAGAATAGGTTAACGTGAACTATACGACGAGACCGATGCACGCATGTTGTTTATTTAATAAGGGGATAACAATGGGTCCTGATTTCCGTTGTTATTGTTATTTTGGTGGAGTCCTTTCATCCCATCCAGGAACTCAGATTAAGTATTTCACTTGTTTCACTTAGGTCTCAATTCGCATAGGCCTACCTATATGTCTCTTAATGTCCATTCGAAGTTACTTGCATGTTAAGACATATATCGCTCTATATGTCGACATATTAATGAAATATATTGTAAATATCACCATCTATATAAAATGCATATAGGGGAAAGTAACCTAATACGGACACTTTAACAATAAATGGTCTTAACTTTTTATGACTCATTATTTTTATTCAAAAATTACAATATATTAATATTATATGATTATAGATATTATTGTAATTTTAAAATTTTATTTACTCTTTTAATTCCATAGATAACGGTGGTGTCCGTATTCGGTACCTATGTCCGAATACGGACACCCTGTGTTATAATACGGACACCCTATATACCACTAGATAAACTATATATTATTGATGAATCAATCAGATAAATTACAATTGCGTTATTTATAATTAATTTTATAAAAAATATATTATAATTTAATTAGTTAATAATTTATTTATTTTTATTATTTTTTAATTAATAATACAATTTAAGTATCTAAATAATAATTTTTTATAATTAGCTTTATTGGTGGTATTAATATTATAACGCACGCGATTTTTATGAAAATCAGAATTGTTCTAACGCTGCGCGCTGAATGGTTATAATGTATCCGTATTAAGACATTTAGAGTGAGCGTATTAAGAACTTATATGACCTCTAGATATATGCGTATAACTTAATGAATATTTGATAAAAAATATATAAATTAAAAATATAATTTTTAGAATGCTTTATTTTTTAATAATATAGTATTATATTTATCGATACATTTGTATAATCTTGAGAAGGTTTTAAGTTGAAATTTGTTTTCATAAATTTAAAAACGTAATAAAAAAATCAGTTTATTTGATATATTAGCAATATTTTGTATAATTCAAAAATAAAAAATACTTTTTTAGATTAATTTTATAATTGTGAATATTTTATTCATTAAACCTTTTTTTGTAGGATTTATGGTTTCTGAGATACCGAGAGTGTCCGTATTCGGTTACTTTCCCCTACCTAATATTTATAATTACTTTTAAATCAAAATTAATTAAATATCGTTTAAATATTATTTTGGAATATACTATAACTTTACATTATACTAAATTAACTTAAACATCTTAAATATTAATATAAAAAATATACACCAAAAAGATTAATGTGTCATTAATATAAATGCAAATTAATTAAAATAACTAGGAAACCTACGGAAACTACTGAGAATCCAATGTAATTATTACACAATGAATACCGTATATTTCCTATATATTCAATATTTACCTGTATTATCAATTAAATTATAAATATTAAATTTAAATTAATTTATAATAATTATTAAAAAAAATATTATTAATACAATAAATAACAGGAAAGACAATATTAACATAACTTAATAATTTTTATTATTTTAATAATAATAATAATAATACCTTATGATAAGTATCCATATTCTAACTATACTACATCTATATTACAAGATTACAGAGGATTAATAATACTATTAATACTACCTGATAAACCTAAGCCTTACCATAGTGTATAGATTTTTAGAGGATAATTGTTCTACTAATATTAAAATAATATCTTTCAAATACTACTAACACTGCACACATTTACTATTTAACTTAAGTTATAATTATAGCAAAGGGCATTGCTTATAGTGCATATTCTCTCTATATTCAACTCAATTTATCTAATCTACAGAAATATTTGATATTCATCACATATAGATAGTTAATATTTCATTTGAGAAATTATTAATATATGTTATTAATAACTTAATATTATACCTAGATATTAGTAAATTTAATATATTATATATAATTAGTTAATAATGAATCCATTATAGTTGACCTCATTAACTGTAACACTAGTAATATATAATTAAGTATTCTATTTATATACATTCTATCTTTTATTTATTAAATTGTATATACCTGTACTTATTGTTATTTTTATTTGGTGGAGTCCTTTCATCCCATCCAGGAACTTAGATGAAGTTTTCACTTATAACCATATATGGCTCTAATGTCCCTTCGAAGCCGTTCTCATGTTAAGGCATCCATGGTTTTAACG